>JAWPHD010011160.1:0-86430 GCA_037043455.1 Cyrtodaria siliqua
GGGGGGGGGGCGGAGGAGGGAGCCCATTTCCCAATATGAGTGAAGTATGAATAAGATGCATAATGCTATAAAAAATCCCAAACCAAATTTATACATGCTTACATGCAAACCTAGATCTGCCTTTATTGCACATTTTATGGGCCATCACTACTTGGGTTCCATGGGAGCCCAGAATTTGCAGAAGACACAATTAATTACCCAACCCTTTACAACATACTATAAGGAAACCAATTCCAAAATTCAGTTCAGCTAGGACAAGAAATGCAAGAGATATAGACCTGTAAACACAGCTTACACGCAAAATTTGATGTGAAACAGACACATTTTAAGGGCTATCAGAATTTGAGTTCCATGGGAGCCCAGGGGTTACAGGAACCAAAATTACTTAAGCAGCCCTTAAGATAATGCTATAAGGAAGCTAATGGCCAAATATAGTTGTGCTAGGGTAAGAATTGTAAGAGATATAGACTTGTAAACACAGCTTACACGCAAAATGTGATGTGAAACAGACACATTTTAAGGGCTATCAGAATTTGAGTTCCAAGGGAGCCCAGGGGTTACAGGAACCAAAATTACTTAAGCAGCCCTTAAGATAATGCTATAAGGAAGCTAATGGCCAAATATGGTTGTGCTAGGGTAAGAATTGTAAGAGATATAGACTTGTAAACACAGCTTACACGCAAAATGTGATGTGAAATGGGACACATTTTATGCGCTATCATAATTTGGGTTCCATGGAAGCCCATGGGTTACAGGAACCAAAATTGCTTATGCAGCCCTTAAGATAACGCTACAAGGAAGACGATGGCCAAATTTGGTTATGCTAGGATAAGCAATGTAAGAGATAGACTTGTAAACACAGCTTACACGCAAACCTTGATATGGGACGCCGACGCCGACGCCAACGCCGACGCCGACCCCGGGGTGATAACATAAGCTCTCTTATTCTTCGAATAGTCGAGCTAAAAAGCATGAAAGCCTATTTTTATATTTTTATACCACCGCCACCGAACCGGCGTCAAAATCGACCTTCCATTACTGGCGTTACGTCCATTTTTCGTTAAATGTTGCGTTTACATATATTGTGTGTTTATCTCCTCCCACAGATTTCAATCGATTGTTTTTAAATTTATGTCAAGATGTATATCTATTCGGCATGTATTAATGGTGTTACTGTCATTTTTTTGTTACATTTTGCTTTAAAATATATTGTGTGTCTATCTCCTGCCACAGTTTTCAATTGATTTTTTCGAAATTTTACAGGATGTTTATCGATTCGGCGTCAAAATCTATTACTGGAGTTACGGCCATTTTCCCGTTAAATTTTGCGTTAAAATATATTGTGTCCATCTCCTGCCACAGTTTTCCATTGATATTTTCGAAATTTTACAGGATGTTTACCTATGCTGTCAAGATATGTTTCTATTCGGCATCAAAACTGACATTGTATTACCGGAGTTACGGCCATTTTTTCGTTACACTTTGCAATAAAATATCTTGTGCGTCTATCTCCTCCCACAGTTTTCAACCGATTGTTCCGAAACTTAACAGGATATTTGAATATGTTGTCAAGATGTGCTTATTATTTTCCTATCCAAATCGACTTTGTATTCCCGATTTTACGGATCTTTTTTGGTCAAATGTTACGTTTTCAGCCGATTTGTTTCAAAGGGGCATCCGTGTCCCATAGACACATTTCTAGTTTTTTACTGATTACATGCTCAATGACTGATTGAACTGAACTGAATTGGGGGTTTAAGGCACACCCGACACATGAAAGGTTATATGGCGCCTAACAGGAATGAACATGCCAGGCTCATCCTCCTTGTACATAAAGATAAAATATGGAACTGGCCTAGAACCTTCTCACCCTGAACTTTAGAGTTGCTGCAAATTCTATTGTAGACACTCCATTTACGCTGGATCCACGTTATAGTTGTTTTGCCACTGCTCTAGTGATATGAGCGAGATGGCACCTGAAACAATGTAGGGGTCATGATGAAGACCTTTAATGAGCATGAACAAAAAATGATATGAATTTAGGGGGCTCTACCCTCTGCCTTCCCCTCCAACGGGATCTGCAGTGGCCCTATTATTTGCCCCGTAACCAAACGGAGCTCCCGGAACCACATTGACCGAGGTATATACATGCATGTCCTTGAGACCTTAAACTATTAAAACATAACCTTTATCGTCCTTTTATTTACATTGAGCCAGTAGAACGATGCAGGCCATCTTGAGCCTTTTGTTTCCATTCAAGTCGGTACATACCAGCAGTTCCCGAGTAGTTGCCGACAAGGATCTGGTATTTATCTTCTTCAGCCCCTTTACGAAACGTCGAATACTCCGCATACCGGAAGTCGTCTTCAAAGTCCGTCAGTTCAATTCGCAAAACGTGATTTGCGTACTATGTAAGTTCACTGATGATGTCATTTCCTGAAATCATGACGCAATCATGCGCTGTAAATAGACTGCTCCACGGCGCATGTCTCGTTCACTCAAACAAGCGACCGTCACCGGCCGATTTTTGAAACATTTCAATTGCGATCATGGCCAAGCGCCTGATTTAGTTCTATAAATAGATATAGAAAGTTGGGTTCTCCCTCAATATTGATTACACAATGCAGGCGCGCCACTAAATCAAAAAACTACCAAAGGGTTATTCTGTAGATATAGGCTACTAGAGGTGAACGCTTTATGTAGTTATGAGGCGGAGGTAAGAAAGGGATTTGCAGAGGATTAAGGGAGGTATTTTGTAGATTGTCCATGTTGCAGGATCTGAAGAAAAACGCTTTTTCATTATTTTTATTGTTTAAATCCAGGGGTGTATTCTGGGCTAAACTATAAATAATTAATATAATCGGATAAGGTGTGTGTGTGAATGGGGGAGGGGAGGGGAAGTGGGGTGCATATAATTAGATAAACATTATACTATCTGAAATATCCTATTCCAGCCTATTGTTCAATAAGGGACAACAAGGGTCTAAACAGAAAAAAAACTTTGCATAGTGTGTGCTCAAGTTGCTAAGTAGCCAAGAAAGATATCAAAGAAAAGAGCGTAACTACCTGTATCTTTAGTGAAAATTCATTTAGAGCACCTGTATGTATGTAGAGCATGCGTACACATTGAGGGGAAAAAAGATATACTAGTAACGTCTTTTTTATTATTTATTTTTTCCATATCAGGCTAATTTATCAACATTTTAGCGTCAAAACAGACCTGTAATTTCTTTAGACCTGTAATTTCTAGAGGGTATTTGGGTAATGGTCTCTCAGTTTTATCTCCACGTATATAAAAAATAAATAATAACACACTTTAATTTAAATGGCGCGTAATATATGTATAAAGGCCTGCATTCTATCGAATTTGCGGAGGCTTTTTTTTTAGGAATAAACATTTAGGCGAAGCGTTATTCTGAGTGTTATTACACCCACCCCAACCCTACTATCTTCCCCAACATTTCCATTGTTGTGCTCTTTTAGATTTTTTAGAATGTTCGTACCTGTGAAAAAGATGCAGACAAAAGCAAATATGCACTTATAATAACGTATTTCACCCACCCACCTGGGTGGCGATGGGACAGCAACGGGAATATCCAGAGAAATAGAAAAATGTTTAATTCCTAACCTAGGAGCAACATTTTACAGGGTAGTCCTATTGTTGGTATTATACTAATCCGAGCCTTCTCTGACTTTACCAGCCCTTTTTACGATTTTGATATTTCATCTGCACCAGCCAGATGAAATATCATAATCGCCACACACACACACAAATAAATAAAAAAAATAAAATAAAAAAGGCTTTTAGGGTCAGAGAAGGCTCCTCGGATTAGATTTATACCTGGTTCTGTCGTAAGTCAGTACCCCCAGTGTCAACAGTGTTGGTCTAACTGCGCTCTTCACGCAATATTCGTTCCCACTCAGTAACAAGAAAATGCAAAAAAAAAAGCAACAACTATTTTTATTCAAATTGTACAATGAAAAATATTTACTTGCAGAATACACATAAATTAAGATCCCGCATTTCTTTAAAATCCGATTTTAGAATAAAGTACAAATAATATTGGAAAATGTCCCTTTAATTTAAATTGTATAATGTCCCTTTAATCCAATTTTATTTTAAATCATGTCGACATCATCATTATAAACACTCATAAGTAACACCACCCAGTAAGGAATGAAACATTTTTGAAAGGTGATGTTGGGGAAGTGGAGGTGTATCTACTATTAGGCCATATAGGTCCGGGTCTATACATCAATTTGAAAAATGAAAAAAAATAATAACGAAGGAAAAATGCCCAAAATTGCTATAAAAATTGAAGCCAGAGGGGTTGGGGATCAACACTTGTTTATTTTATTTCAGTGTAAGTAATTCACTTTTGTGAAATGTTAATCTCAAATTTGGCCAAAAAAGTGCTCTGTCAGATATACAGTACGCCAAAACGCACCATTGCATACCTAAGGTTAAAAAAAGCACCCGGACCACCGCCCCTCTCCACCTCTTGTCAAGAAATGCTTTTACATCTTCCGTTTGCGTCTCCGTGGCCGAATGGTTAACGACGTTACGTTGTAAACCTTCGCCTCTCACCGTTGCGAGTTCGAATCCCACTGGGACGACTTGTGAGGAAGTGTCGATTCTTACGGATGGCGGGAGGTGTACAGCACTGGTTTTACCCAGGAAAAGTGGGTGGTCCGCCTCCACCACAAACATATTGTGTGTGTGTGTGTGTGTGTGTGCGTGTGTGCGTGTGTTGAAACGCAACTGTTTTCTGTACACGTTGAATCAAATGTGCTTGGTATGTCACAATATCTCATTCTATAAATATATCTCACGCAAACGTACAAACATATATGTATTAAATAAAAAAATACAAAGTAAAAGGTGCTTCCACCTATACAACCATGAATTATATGATGGTATGCGAAAAAAAGAAGACCTAACCCAGATTTTTAAATTCAGTGATGTTTTAACACATATATTCGTTTTTATTTGATATTTCAACTAATTTTAGGTAACTTATATAACCCATATTGACTTGCATATAATTGTTTATTAACGAGCTCTTCCGCGAGCACTGACTGTTCTATTATTAGTAACATGATACAGTTTCAGTTGACAGACCGTCTGTAAGTAAGACGATTTTAACTCGATTTAATTTTATAACATTTTAAACCGAGGTTGAAAAGTTGACTTAGTGAAAAATTGATGAAATATGTTTGAATTGAATAAATAACTTGTGACGTGTTTTATTCTGCGATGTGTTTTGTTTTAGCTCAAATTACACCTGTACAAATAACTACGATAACGACTAGAGATACTAAGCAGGAGAAAACGTTGTGGCTGATCTTAAAGGGGCAACATTCCCAACCCTGGCAGTGAGAACTTGGAGGTGTGTCTTATAATTTACACCAGCTATATAGGCCTGTCAAGTACAGTGAATGACTCTAAAAATAACACAATATGCAAACAACTCTCACTGGATGTGGAGTGTGCAGAAGACAGAAAAATTAATTACAAATCAGTTAGGAGTAAAGTTTTTAAATCTTAATGACACCAAACTACTAGTATATAATTTCTGCTTATTTTATTGGAAATGTGACATTTTTTTTAGTATTATTAATTCATGTTTTACCCTTTTATTTTCATCTCTAATATCCACTGCACTCTGTATAATATAAAAAAGAATTACTATGAACTTTTAAAAATGTAATCTGATAGCTAAACAAAACTGTACACTGCCAGCAAATATTTCAAGTTATCAGTGTTAAATATAAATTAATTGCCGATTATAGTAACTGTTGGTCGGGAGAAACAGTGTATATATACTGCAGTACACAATATATGCGTTTAATTTGGACATGTATGTTATAAAATAAAGCCGAACTGTACAAATTATTGTTTAAGAATGGATGATGGAGATAATAAGATAAGGAATTACATTGTATATAGTTATGACTAAGGAACATACATCACTGAGCCTGAGGAGGAAATGTTCAATTTTCATTTTTCATGGGTGGGATATATAGAAGTGCATAGTGATGTTTTTGATTCTGATGTGAACATGGTAGGGATGATTTGTTACCTGGACCACATGAATAGTCACAGATACAAACATCCCATCTCAGAGTACTCTGCTACAGAGGTTTACACACAATTATAACTTCAGCCATAACGCTGAGTGTCTGTCGCCTGCTGTAAACACTACCACGTGTAGTTGTGTACTCTTCTCAGTTCATAACCCCACAGGCTCCTCCCCTATATTTTCAAATTTCTGTCAGTTGGGTTTAAATTAACAAAATTAAAAGAAATACTTTTTTTTCACAAATATGTTTTTACCAATACACATGATACACATGTTTAATATCAGTTTACTTCTGTGCCAAATATTGATTTTTTTTAAAAGGTGGAATATTTAATATTTTGAAAAAGGTCTCCCTGATGTAACCATGTATACATTTAAATGAAAAACCTGCCCCAGCTCCATCTAGTGGCTTTTATACGGCAGTTGGGCCTTTAAAGTTGTATAACAACCTGGGTTTTAGTAGGCTCACAGCAGTAGGAACGCCACGTACCTATAACATATCAGTTCTGTTCGCATTTTAACTCCGCGAACATGGACTATTTCTTTGTATTTTACGGACTATTTTATGAATTTTCAATTAAAACAGACGCCATTTTTTTACACCCGAAATTGGGCGCGCTACGTCGGCGAGCACTACGGGTACCTATGGAGTCTTACAACACGCGTACAGTGTTTTATACCGTAGATTATGTAAAAACTAATACCTTACCGGACGAAATAACGTTCCATTATGTGTAAACACGATGCAGTGTTAGTGACCGACAGGTCACCGTGACATAACTTGACACGTGAAATTGACATGTTGGTGCAAATTGGATTTGGGATTACTGTCTGCTGCTAGAGGTCCATTATCAAGGTATTTGTTTTGTCATTAAAATGTGTTTGTTAATAAACAGTACACCCCACTTTTAGATCGTACATATTTAGCCAAATATAGTGCTTAAAAGTGGTATATGCTGTATAATAGAAAGTTCATAATCATTGTAAGTGTTTTTCGTGTACTCCGATCTTTCCAGTAACTGGATGTACTGTAGAACGTGTCGTGGAATAAAACAATCACTAGTAGAAATGCCATCAATGTCCCCCGCAACCCCCTCCCCCACCCCACACCCAACCAAGTGTGTGTATGTGGAGGGGGGCGGAGGTGATGGAGCTTGCATACCGAAAACAAGGAGGTGGTAGGGAAACTAGAAACCCCATTCACCCCACCCCTCAGATGCATGAATGTAAATTGTTAGCGATGTCTCTATATCGTTACGTTATCCCATTTTCTCGCACATTCGTGAATACATAACCCGATACAACTACCATTGAAACAATGTAAAAAATGTAAACATGATTGAAATCTCGGTCAGATTCATATTTATGTACAGCAGAGTTTTGAGACAATGAAGTGATTTTGAATTTACATTTATTTACATTTACTAGATACTTTCTGTTGCGAAAAGAAAAACGAGAAAGTATACTTCACTTAAAAGCTTTTAAGGAGGTGGAGCTACTACACTTGCATCCAGTGTGTCTCAAAAGAAATGACTATTCCATGGGCCGGAAATATGCTGTGAAAGTGGAACAGTGTTTTTAATGGATCACCAATTCAAGCTACATTATATTTTACATGTATAATGAATGATGAGAGATGTTTTTATTACATTAACCGTGTAATTGAGCAGAGGTAGTATTCATGCTTTGTTCAGTTTAGTTCTTCTTTTTTTCTTTTCTTTTCTTTTTTAAATATGTTACATTATGTATAACAAAGGATAAACTATGTCTGTTTGATCACTGACATTGGATCGATGTTGTTTTTCAGAGAGGCCTCAAATGTGAATCGTGCCCTTGAGCAGCTCTAAGTGAATTGATACCGACGACTTCAGAATGTCAAGCCGCATATGGAGGTGGGAGCCTTTTCAAAACTTGTTTGCACATGTGTAGTTCTTTAAATGGAGCTTGCATTACCACACGTGTTATGCTTGCACGGTGCTGTTCAAAGTTAGAGTAAAAATGGTTTTCAGTTATAATGCAGCGTGATTGTCATATGAGCTCGTGTAAACTACATGTACTGGATACATGCGAAAGCAAGTTGTGTTAAAGGGACACCAGGCAGTCTTTATTTGTTTAAAACTTCTTGAGTTCGGTCAATTTTTCTGCATAATTTGCATTTGTGCAATTATTAATATTATTTATTAAAATAGTTCAGAAGACATTGTTTTACACATTACTTAAAGTTGATAATAGTGCACCTATAATATAGTTAAGTATTTGATAGAATAACGAAGACAAAATGAAAACTGACACTTTTATTTAATTTTTAATGCAAGCAGGTTAAAATTTAAATTGTTTCTAGGTTAACAAATGGAGATGCTAATGTTAATGCTTGATAAATACTTCAAGATTGCCGTGTGTCCCTTTAACATCAACAAATTACCATATATGATTATGTTCTATGTGATGGGTCCCCAATTTATTAAAGGGACACAAAGAAATTTCCAATCTTTTGTCTGTTTTACACATTTTCACATCAGAACAGACCAAACATCTACAAAAGTGTCTTCTCAACTGCCCTATTTATTCGTGTTTTATTTCTAAAACTAGCGGCATCACCAGGTTTTGAGAGAGAAAATAAATAATTGTATATTAATGTTTTCTCCCCATGAAAATTGACCTTACTAAGTCATTAAAGTAAACTATCCTATGAACAAAACGTGTAAAATTTAACTATTTTAGATTTTTTGGCAAGAGTTTTTTTTTTATTCCCCTTCTAGTAAAGATTGGTTTTTAGAGCATTGCACCCTCTGTCAGATTTAACTTTCCTTATAATAGATTCTTGCTGTACTGTTGGGTGAAAAATACATTAAAATTGTTCTGTAATCATGTCAGATCAATCATATACTCATATGATACACAATATAATACGTATTGACCCTTTATTTGATGTGGCATTTACTCAGTTTTGGTCATGGGACGTTTATAGAATATCGGCTTTAAATCCAGTGAACACGGATTCAAGTCTTACTGGCGCCACTGGGTTACTTCGATGTGTCCTGCTAGCCTCGGAAACGTAAACCGGGTTGTCCTGTGTATCGGAGTCTTTGGGGCGGCTCGAAATAACCTAAAGAACGTGTTGATGAGGCATTAAACAATAATTAAATTTAAAACTGTCCCATTCCCCTAAACATGCCCTAGCTCCCCCTCGCAACACCTGATTCAAATTAAATACTCTGCTCGACTTATATTTACTCTTTTTTTTCTTTCAGGCTGCACGTCATGTGGAAGAAGACTCCATGTACACCACTGGCCAGAGTCAATGCTGAAGTTTATGTTCGCTCAATTATTTGCTTAATAAAGTTTACATACGAACTAAAATATTGTCTTTATAATTATGTCTTCCACCACAAAGTGGTAGGTGAGACAGATTATATTTGGCCTTTCCGTTCGTCCGTCACAAATCTTGTCTGCGCTACTTGTTGGATTTTGACAAAACTTTGTACGAAGCATCAGTATGTGCATATCAAAAATTAATAGGTCAAGGGCGCCGTGACCCAATAATGATTATGGAATACCTTGTCTGCACTGTCCATTTCCCCAGAAGCAAATCTCATCAAAATTCATGGTTTGAGTGCATTTGGTGAGAGAATGATGCCTTTTGATTTTAGGTCAAAGGTCAAGTTCCCTGCTGACATCCACTATCCAAGGATAAGCATATGTTACAACACACCTGTTATAATATTAATGATATTAATGAAAGGAAAAAGAAACGCAGGATGCGTATTTAATATGCTACTGCTAATCGAATGGTACAGGGCGACATTAGGCCTGTCCTTTTAGAAAGAATTGAATTGAACCTATACTGCTCATCAACACAGTATAGGTTATATAGAGCCGCCCCAGAGAGAGGGGAAGGATACATAGCAATCCGGGAACCGTGCCCTACTCTTATTATCGAATAGATTCCTATGGTTTTTTAACGGGCTCGGATGATAGACCGATACACGGGACCGCCCGGTTTACGTCCCCTTCCGACGGACGAGGCTAAGGGAAAGTGTCTTCCCCAAGAACACACCGACGAAACTCAATGGCACCACGGAGGATTGAACCCGGGGCCTCCGGTTACAAATCCGCCGCGCTACCGACTGCGCCACGCCAGCCTTTTAGAAAGAAGGTTTAAACAGCACTGAACACACCAATGGTTACCCCTTTAAAGTTTCATTATCGTCAGAATGCACATTTGGCTCAAGAAGGTAAGCAAACTTAGGCTTTAAATGTTGCAATCACTTAACATTAAATACAGTACTGAACTGGCTCAATTTTTCAAAGAGGAACTTCAGCATTTATGAATTTCTTGTTACAACGTGTACTGTGATTAAAACGTCTACAACATCACAGTTGTGTCCTTTCTCTAACTAACTGCACTTTTTTTTTACAAAACATCTTGGGATTTCCTTGGAATATATATGGAATTAAGTGTGCAGTATATCAATATATAGCGGAAATACGCACCCTGCGTTTCTTTTTCCTTTCAGTATATATGAATATTTTCTTGCACAATGTTGAATCCAGTAAAACAAGTGGTTTTGTTCACCGATACTGTCGCCTGTGAACCAAACCACTCGTTGTTAAATTACAGGATTCAACAGTGTGTAAGACCATCATCCATTTTTTTTTAAAAATCATAAATTAAAAAAATAATAATATTAAAACAAACAAAACATGCTATTTGATGAAAACAGACGTATTCAAATTTTCAAAGTAACAATATTCGCAGAATATAGTAGATTTGAACTGCTGAAAACAAAAATGTATTTTTTTTTTCAGGAAAAAATAATTCTATGAATATAGTATTTATCATCGTTATATATATTTCAGGGAAATGTTTAATATGTCTGTTTTTAAATACTACAGATCGTAACGCAGAGCACATATATACTCAGTATTTACTTTCAATATAGTAGTGAGTATGACTGCGTTCTGGAACCATAACAATAAATATAAAAAAATAATATATATAAATATATATATATAACTGTATAAGTATGCCCTATAAATATAACAGACCCGCACTTTTTGGATTCACGCGTACAGTGTTTCACAACACCACAAATCTGGCAAGTGCTCCATTGACACAATGTCATGCCCACATGTTTATGTTATGCAATCTTCTACACAAAATCATGTTTGTTACTGACAATAGCATGTATGTTACTCGTCAGTCATTTATTTACTTGTTTAAAGGGACACACGCCAATCTTGCTTTCTTTAAAACTCGAGTCGCCCCCTCAGTTTTAAACGAACAGTTAAAAGAATATACTTTTTTCTGCCTTTTAAACTGTTATTAGTTTATCGCTTTTTCTGATTTCGAAAATTAACTCTGCAACGTATGTTGCCGCCATCATGATTTCATTTTCCGATATACCATTGCAACATTGTTTGTTAAAATAAATTGGGCACTCTGACATAAACCCAAAGCATGTATAGATAAAAAAAATAGTGTAAAATACATGGACACATACATTTTAAATAAATATGTTTACATAACAAAAGTATTTAATTGTTTCTGTAGCCGGTCGTATTTCTAAATGAATATGAATGTTGCCGTCTTTGGGTCGGAGGTCCAGTTACTTAATTAGTACATGTCTCCGTTTATTGAAATTCTACATATATACAGAGGAGAGATGTATCTATATGATTTTGTTTTTATTCTCGCTTCTAGAATGACGAAATAAATCGATTTGAATGAGAGGCGCATTCTCAGCAATACACAACGTATTGTATGAACGGGTTTGAGGGGGGAAGCCGACGGGGTTGGAGGGATACTACCGTAATGTTGCTCTCATAAATACTGTGAACATACTACATCAATAATATAACAACTATTGAACAATGCTGAAATCGATTTATCTTTATAAATGAAATCATAATTCCACAATTTTATTCCGTGCGAACATAGATTTGGAACGTCGATTCGGCGTATTTAAGCGATTACGGTGTACTTCGTTAATTTTCGGGGGGAAAAGTACTTCCCTCCGATTTTTTTTTCATATTTTACATATATACAGAGGAAATATGTATTTACGCGTACTTGCTTTTGTTTTTTTCTCTCGCTTCTAAAATGATGAAATAAATCGAATTTGATTAAAACTGCCCATTCGCAGCTATATACAACTTAATCAATACGGTATGGAGGGTGGTGGGGTTGGGATGAGGGGCGGGGTTGCAGGGATACTACCGTAATGGTGTCCTTGAGAAAAACTGTGAACATTCTACTCTAATAATTTATTAAATACAGAACAATATTGAAATCAATATATCTCTTAAAAAGGATTTCATAATCTCATGGTTTTATATCCCGCGTGTACATTAACTTCGAAAAGCGATTGTTCATATTTTAGCGAATACGGTGTACTTTGTTAATTTTGGGGAAAAAAAAGTACTTTTTTCTGATTGACTTTAAATTTTTGTTTTTAATAGTAGACATGTCAATGAACACTTTCATGAAAAAAAATTCATTCTCGCTGTTAAAACTTCATTTTTTCGCTATTTTTTCGGATTCAGAAAATTAGCACTGCCACATATATTTTCACCATCCTCATTTCCTTTCCCGACGTACCGTTGCAATTTGGTTTGTTAAAACCTATTTTGAGCACTCCGGCATAAACCAAAAGCATGTATAGATCAGAGATTTAATCTGGAATGCAAAGATACATACATTTGAAATATATGTATTGAAATAATGGAATTATTTCATTTCTTGTGTACCCGGTCGCGTCTGTAAATGTATATGCATTATGCCGTCTTTGCGTCCGTGGGTCATGTTAGTTAATTTTGGGGGGAAAAAAGTACTTGTCTCCGATTTCATTAAAAATTTGCATAAGGACAGAGGAAAGATTTATCTACGCGTACATGCATTTGTTTTTATTCTCGCTTCTAAAATGACGAAATAAATCGATTTTGATTTAAAAGCGCATTGTTGGCAATTTACACCTTAAAACGACCTAAATGCATCCCTTTGAAAAATACCTTTAACTATTAATGAGAATTACACGAAGTGTACACCAATTATGTTCGACCAATGTAGTTTGTGAATATTATTACTCTAACAACGATCTGTGGTTGTGTTTTGTCATAATCACAGTTTATAAATAAGAGGTGAATAAATCTGATCAGTGACAATTTTCCCAATAATGTCATTTTGTTATCGATTTTATCACGTGACCTTGTTTGATAAATATCCCTACGCCATAGGGCTGGCGTTCCTACTGCAGGGGCTTGTGTAGAAAACTAGATGTGAGTTCCGCGGAACACGTGTGTCGCCTGTCAGCGCTTTGTCAGTACAAGTATTTTTGAAGCAGACGAATGACCTTGACAAACTGGCCTGAGTAAGTTTTCGTGAAGAGAACAATGAGTATTTAACCCATATAATGACCTTCAGTGTGACATTGACCTTTATATTTATTTTTGTATGGTCATGTCGATGTCGTCATGATGAGTATATATTGACAGTTTGATGAATAAATACCAAGAAGTTAGAGTTATAACTAACGTTAAGTTTTCATGAAGAAAAAAGTATTTAACCCATATAATGACCTTCGGTGTGACCTTTACCTATATTGTAGTATGGTCATTTCGGTGTTGTCGTGATGAGTATACATGTATATTGAAAGTTTGATGAAGAAATATCAAGAAATGAGAAAGTTATAGCCAACGTTAAGTTTTCGTGACGGACTGACGGACGGAATGACGGACGGACGTCAAAGTGATTCCTATGTACCGCATTTTTCTTCGAAAAGGCGACACAATAAGCCAATAAAACTCAAATTAAAAAATACATGTTATTTATATTTCTGTCAAAATAATTATATATACATATGCATCGACCTTTTTTTCTTAATAGAACATCCCATATTCGGCTGGAGTTTTAAAGGGGCTTACCTGAATAATTGATTACTAAAAATGTTTTTAGAGGAGGGTAGATCCAAGATGTTAGTTTGAGAATTTGTGTGTGAGAGGGGCGGGTGGCGGGGCGGAGTATCCTTCGAAATAAAATGTTTTCCTACATGATGTTTAGTGAATTCTGTTGTATTTTTCCAGAATAAGTATATACTAAATGCAATGGTTACTACTAACAGTAGAAATGGCGAGCTCCCCGTGTAATCCAGCATGCATAGGTTATACTTGAGGGATTTTAGAGGGTGGGGGCGCCAGGTCCGCCCTATCCTGAATACGACTTAGTACATGATACATTTGTATCCCCTATGACGTACCCCAAAATTGCCGCTTTAGCCGGGATGGTGAAGACGCCGAGTCTAAATCTTTCTCGCCTCTCACTGCTTCGTGTTCGAATCCCACTGGGAGCTCGAATTGTCAAGTGAGAAAGTGTCTTCTTAAAGGGTTTCTTGTTGTGTGGGAAAATATTGATATTTTGTGTTTTAAATAGTATGAATGAAACAACTTATCCTTTATTTACAAGAATATTCATTGCGGTACAGCAATGTGTGCTATCATAGGTTACGCACCAGGATACATTTAAAGGGACAAACGTCAATTTTGCTGGTTTCGTTTTTTTTACAAATTTGAATAGTGCAAACAAAGTACTTTGCATAATCCTAACTGTTGATTATATTGCACCAATAAATGTATTTAAACCTATGTTAATACTGAAAACTCAAATTGACCTACCTTTTATTTCAATATCTGACTTTAAATACAGTTTTGAAAACTGAAAGACCGTGTAGCGCGTGCGCTTATCGCATTGAATGCGCACGATTGAACAATTGAATTTATCAGGTAACCCTAACATCGAAATGGATGAGGCCTCCACTAATTAAGACTAGTTTTTTATTTTATAATGTATGTTATACATGAGTGCTCATTTATTAAAGAATTGTTTCGCATTTTTTTCCGGCGTTCATGCAGTTTTAAACGTCGGTAATAAATGGCGTAATACGTGAATCGCGTTAGTGCTTTATGATACATTTGCCATTCACTACGGCGTTAAAATCGCATACATGCCGAAAAAATTCGCGCTTCGTGACTTTTTCACCGAGTTTACTACCGGCAAAACTGAATAAACAGTGAAAAAATGCGAATTTATTAGTGTATTTATAATATTTTCTCGTCGCTATAATATACTCGGTAAAAAACGTTTTGGACCAGGGTATATAAAGTCATATAAAAATAAAACTAGTGGACAGAATTTAAGTATATATTTTTAGTAACCAAGGTCTACCATACCCGGTTAAATTGATACCAGAAACATTAAATTCCAAACAAGATTTGATTTTAAAAAAATATCGCGAACTCACAAAGGGTCTGTAAAAGTTGCAAAGTCCATAAAAAGTAACAGTTACAGACATTCGGGTAACCAATAAAAAGATTATCATTTTTTTGCAAACTTTCATTGTAAACGATAATTATTGCTGCTTGTTGATCTATTGTCAATCATCAACTGAGATAATAAGGGACAATAATAAAATCCGTCAACTGGTTTTTTTTTTATGCGCCATAATATGCCCTGGTCCAAAACCTTTTTTACCGAGTATAGTATCATCAAAAATTCTAATGATATCAAAAAGTAAAAAAGAAACCACTACTGTCGGTGTCTTTTCATGCAGTGGAATATCCATTTTCTGTTAAGGCACACCGGATGCAAGCGCAGTGCGTGCATGCAATGCATACAGTGCCTCCCCCTCTTTGAAGCGGAAAACTAACTTTGAACATTTGCCATGCGTGTCCATTTTAGCGCAACTGATCACAGATCAGCAGAGCTTGTTCCGTGGTGCGTCGATCGTCCGTCTGTCTGTCCGTTCAGAGTTTCTTTTTTGCGGCGACTACTCCTCTAAACTAAATGGATTTTCATGAAACTTTACAGAAATTTTGCCCATACGGTCTAGTTAATCCCTAACAAAAAGTCAGGATGATGTGAAATCCAAGATGACCACCAGAGCTAAAAATAGATTTTTAAAAAAGAAGTTGTAGCGACTACTAAGTATTTTTGTGGCGACTACTCCTCTAAAACTATTTGATGGATTTTCATGAAACTTTACAGAAATGTTGCCCATAAGGTCTAGTTGATCCTACAAACAACAAAAAATCAGGTTGATATGAAATCCAAGATAGCTATCAAAGCTGAAAATGATTTTAAAAATATACTTGTGTGGCGATTACTTCTCAAAAACCATAAGGGTATTGATGTGGAACCATTACCACAGTGACTAGCATGACATAGTGTTGGTCCTAAATGACATTTTGGGAATATTCCTCTGAAACTATTTGATGGATTTTTATGAAACTGTACGTGAATGTTGCTCTTGATGTGTAGTTGATCCTAAGTAAAACATCAGGTCTGCCGGGAATTCAAGATGGCCACCATAGCTAAAACTATTTTTTAAATATAGAAGTTTGTGGCGACTTTTCAAAAACCACAAGTAGTATTGATTTTGAACCTATACCAGAATGACTGACGTAACATGTAGTTGGATCTAAACAAAATTAATTTTGATTCTTTGTCAAACATGGCCGCCAGAGGACATTTTTGTTTATAGGTATATATAGGAACAACTAGCATGCCGCTAAATAGCAGTTAAAATCGAAAAAAAAAATGAATTTTGAGGGATTTTTGGATTTTCTATGAAGGTAAGATTTCTAAAAAAAAAGAGGTGTGGCTCTATTGTGGGAGGCGCTAGTATTTAGATAAATACGGAACATGTATTTATAGAAACAATAGTATTTTTTCAGTGCTAGTATTATAGTCCCTGCTAGAAGCATTATAGTCCCTCCTCCCAAAACCATCAGACAATTATCATACGGCTAGGCATAATAGAGAGTGGACTGTAAACAGATTTCTATGTAATTTCGAATAATCTGCCACAGAGTATGCAAACGTTTTTTAATTATCTTGCTAAAGATCAATGCTAGCACTGTTGGTTATAAATTTAACCTAGTTTCGCGTTGCTAGATTTCAGCAATGCACGGGCCGGTTAGATATGTTTCTGACTTACTGTTAATATGTATACTGAAAGGAAAAAGAAACGCAGGGTGCGTATTTCCGCTATATATTGCATATACTGCACACTTAATTCCATATATATTCCAATGAAATCCCAAGATGTTTTGTAAAAAAAAAAAGTGCAGTTAGTTAGAGAAAGGACACAACTGTGATGTTGTAGACGTTTTAATCACAGTACACGTTGTAACAAGAAATTCATAAATGCTGAAGTTCCTCTTTGAAAAATTGAGCCAGTTCAGTACTGTATTTAATGTTAAGTGATTGCAACATTTAAAGCCTAAGTTTGCTCACCTGCTTGAGCCAAATGCGCATTCTGGCGATAATGAAACTTTAAAGGGGTAACCACTGGTGTGTTCAGTGCTGTTTAAACCTTCTTTCTAAAAGGACAGGCCTAATGTCGCCCTGAACCATTCGATTAGCAGTAGCATATTAAACATACAATATATAGCGGAAATACGCACCCTGCGTTTCTTTTTCCTTTCAGTATACGTTTTCGCGTGATGTGTATTAGGGGTGTGGCGGTGCTGGCTGGGTCTTCGGGTTATATGTTGCGACCCGCTTTTACGGTTCTCGTGTATTTATACTATAATGGGCTTGTATGGATGATACGCTACAGTATTTTTTGGCTGTTTTATCGGTCATATTCCTAATGCCAAAACATATATTTTTCTCCCAATTTTGAGGAAAAGTTTGTATTTGGTACATTGACATTGAGTAAAATATGATTCATTTGATCTTAGATTACAGTAAACAGTATTAAAGATACATTATGAAATAAATGTTTTACTGTAATAAATAAATGTTATAAATGTTTTTTCAGAATTTTATGAAAAATAGCGCTAAAATTCCCATTTTAACGGTATGGGTTATGTTCCCAATATAAAGAAGAAACACGGTGGCAGGATACATGACAACCGCTTTTACGGGGTCGCCCGTATTTATACTGAATGAGCTTGTATTTGGGATCATGAGGGATACGTGGTGAATGCTTTTATGGGTCGCCCGTATTTATATTTAATGGGTAAGTGTAAAAGATGACGAGGTATACGTGACGACCGCTTTTACGGATCGCCTGAATTTATTTAATGGGATTGTAGTGGGGATGATGAGGGATAAGTGGCGACTGCTTTTATGGCTCGCCCGTATTTATACTTGTTGGGCATGTGTATGGGATAATGGATACGTAACGATCGCTTTAACAGTAGTCCGCATTTATACTTAATGGGCCTGTATCCGGATGAGGGATACGTGGCGACCGCTTTTATGAGTCACTCGTATTTATACTTAATGGGCTTGTATTCGGGATGAGGGATACGTGTCGACCTCTTATTTGGTTTGCCTCTACTTATACTTATTGGACATTGCGTGTGTTTGTCTGTATGTGTGTCATGTTATCGATGGTGTTTTTTGGATTGTGTTGAAAGAAGGCTAGAAGACTCCCGTTCCACGCGGAGAGTAATGTCAGAATAGTTTGGACAAAGATAATCCATATAGATTTCCATCAGGTGTCACTGCTGGAGTTGTTGTTCTTTTTTTAGTGCAAAGCTAGCTTTCCAGATTATTCACAGGGTAGCACAGGCAACCACATTGTAATGGCTCATCAATACATTATAGGTTATTTAGAGCCGCCACAGAGACTGGAATACAGGAACATGCCCTGCTCTTGCTATCGCATAGATACCAATCGTTCTTTGGGGGATTGACTCTGATACACCGGAGCTTCCGGTTTACGCCCCCATCCGTAATTTCGTGGGAAGCATTGATTGCTTGAAAACTTTCCATTTGCAGCTTTCAAAAAATAAGCCATACCCACACCGATAAGATGGGAATTAGACAATTTGTCTAGGTGCATTACTTTTAAAGGAACTGTTCATTATCTATAGTACATTAGACCTACGTGTATATAAAGCTACAACATTGGTTACTGATATAGCTTATTGTACAAACCTGATTAATTGTGGTGTCGACATTATTGTCAGTGATTACATAAGTTCCCATGTCGTATGCAGCGAACAGATCCTGGACAATTTCATCTGCCATCCCTTTAATCAATTCATGAAGGGCTGCCGTTTTAATGAATGACCCCAGTAGTCATAACATGGACTTTATATATTTGATATGTTCCTAGGGGCCTGACAATATCAATAATCTTGCCCTTTTCCCCGAAAGAACCTACTTGTACAATATCGCCTACTTTGAAGTTATTTGTTGATGTTTTGACAAGCAGACGAACTATGGGAAATAACTCAATGTAATCAAATATGACGAGATGTTTTGACAAGCAGACGAACTATGGGAAATAACTCAATGCAATCAAATATGACGAGATGTTTTGACAAGCAGACGAACTGTAGGAAATAACTCAATGTAATCATGTATGACGAGATGTTTTGACAAGCAGACGAACTATGGGAAATAACTCAATGTAAGCAAATATGACGAGATGTGTTGACAAGCAGACGAACTGTGGGAAATAACTCAATGTAAGCAAATATGACGAGATGTTTTGACAAGCAGACGAACTATGGGAAATAACTCAATGTAATCAAATATGACGAGATGTTTTGACAAGCAGACGACCTGTGGGAAGTAACTCAATGTAATCAAATATGACGAGATGTTTTGACAAGCAGACGACCTGTGGGAAATAACTCAATATAATCAAATATGACGAGATGTTTTGATTACCCCCGCTGAAATGATGCCAAAAAAAATATTGCCTAGATTTAGAAATAAATAATAACTACATCTATGCAGTCTTCGATTTAATAGTGTTTTTTTAAAGATTAAACACAAAATAAAACAGATTAAACACAAACTAAAACAAACAGCAACATAAATTCAACGTGTAAGTTCATGCGTAAACGTATTAAAAATATAATCAATACATCGGCTTGTTTTTATGTTTGTATGAATACACACAAATAGTGCGAAATGTCCGGAATGCAAGACAACTATTTCTTGCATACCTGAAAAGGATATCCGTCATTTTAATTTCTTGCATACCGGACAAGGATATCCGTCATTTTACCGGGGCTAGATATTTCCATCTCACCCTAGGTTCGAGATACAATCCACATGCGCCAACATCCGGTATGTAAGAAAACATGCAAAACGTTAGTAGCTGGCGGCGTCAACGCACAAATTGTCTCTGATATGCAAGAAAAAGAATCTAACATGGGTATTCGGTTCAGATAGGGAATTCCAACCCTCGGTATAAGTGTTTTAATCGAGCCTCGGTTCCGATAAAAACACTTATACCTCAGGTTGGAATTCTCTATCTAAACCGGATACCCATGTAAGATTCTTATAATACAATAGTAGAGACAAACTAATTATCTGTTGTCATATTTTAAAGAGATGATGTGTGGTAGGGGGCAATTTCGAACACAGACGGGTTATTTAATTATTAAAAATTTAAAAGCTGAATGTTGTTTAACAAGCAATAACACAGTTTCTGTTTTACCTATAAGTTTTCGGTGCAAATATCATATAGGCAGCTAAAACTTCAAAGTACCTGGAATAAGAGCACACATATGCGAGGGATCCAGAATCGAAATTATGAGGGTGAAATATTTTACCCCAAAACATCACTCCTTTTAAACGTGTTGATGGATTACTATAGCGGTATTATTCGCTACCCATTTTAGCGAGTATGCAACGCATTCTCTCCTATTTAGGGTGGACGCAATGCCATGTTTCAGTGCATCGCTTTCATTTAGGGTGGACGCAAACATGGCCATGTTTGTTTCAGGGCATCTCTACCATTTAAGGTGGAAGCAAGGCCATGTTTCATGGCATCTCTCCCATTTTAGGTGGACGCCGGGCCATGTTTCATGGCATCTCTCTAATTTTGGGTGGACGGAAGGCCATGTTTCAGGACATCTCTCCCATTTTGGGTGGATGCAAGGCCATGTTTCAGGGTATCGCTCCCATTTTGGGAGGATGCAAGGCCATGTTTCATGTCATCTCTCCCATTTAGGTTGGACACAATGCCATGTTTGTTTCAGGGCATCTCTACCATTTAAGGTGGACGCAAGGCCATGTTTCATGGCATCTCTCATTTAGGGTGAACGCAAGCCATGCTTCAGGGAATCTGTCCCATTTAAGGTGGACGCAAGGTCATGTTTCAAGGCATCTCTCATTTAGGGTGGACGCAAGGCCATGTTTCAGGGCATCTTTCCCATTTTGGGTGGATGCAAGGCCATGTTTCAGGGCATCGCTCCCATTTTGGGTGGATGCAAGGCCATGTTTCAATGCATCTCTCATTTAGGGTGGACGCAAGGCCATGTTTCATGTCATCTCTCCCATTTAGGGTGGACGCAATGCCATGTTTCATGTCATCTCTCCCATTTAGGGTGGACACAATGCCATGTTTGTTTCAGGGCATCTCTACCATTTAAGGTGGACGCAAGGCCATGTTTCATCGCATCTCTCCCATTTTAGGTGGACGCCAGGCCATGTTTCATGGCATCTCTCATTTAGGGTGGACGCAAGGCCATGTTTCATGTCAACTCTCCCATTTAGGGTGGACACAATGCCATGTTTGTTTCAGGGTATCTCTACCATTTAAGGTGGACGCAAGGCCATGTTTCATGGCATCTCTCCCATTTTAGGTGGACGCCGGGCCATGTTTCATGGCAATTCTCTCATTTTGGGTGGACGCAAGGCCATGTTTCAGGGCATCTTTCCCATTTTGGGTGGATGCAAGGCCATGTTTCAGGGCATCGCTCCCATTTTGGGTGGATGCAAGGCCATGTTTTAGGGCATCTCTCCCATTTTGGGTGGATGCAAGGCCATGTTTCAGGGCATCTCTCCCATTTAGGGTGGTCGTAAGTTCATACTTCAGAGCATCTCTCTTTCAGTTTCAGAGCATCTCTTACATTTAGGTGGACGCAAGGTCATGCTCAGAGCATCTCTCCCATTTAGGCTGGACGCAATGCCATGTTTCAGGGCATCTCTACCATTTAAGGTGGACGCAAGGCCATGTTTCATGGCATCTCTCCCATTTTGGGTGGACGCAAGGCCATGTTTCAGGGCATCTCTCCCATTTTGGGTGGATGCTAGGCCATGTTTCAGGGCATCTCTCCCATTTAGGGTGGACGCAAGTTCATGCTTCAGAGCATCTCTCTTTCAGTTTCAGAGCATCTCTTACATTTAGGGTGGACGCAAGGTCATGCTCAGAGCATCTCTCCCATTTAGGGTGGACGCAAGGCCATGTTTCATGTCATCTCTCCCATTTAGGGTGGACACAATGCCTGTTTGTTTCAGGGCATCTCTACCATTTAAGGTGGACGCAAGGCCATGTTTCATGGCATCTCTCCCATTTTAGGTTGACGCCAGGCCATGTTTCATGGCATCTCTCCCATTTTGGGTGGACGCAAGGCCATGTTTCTCGGCATCTCTCCCATTTTGGGTGGACGCAATGCCATGTTTCAGGGCATCTCTTCCATTTTGGGTGGATGCAAGGCCATGTTTCAGGGCATCTCTCCAATTTAGGGTGGACGCAAGTTCATGCTTCAGAGCATCTCTCTTTCAGTTTCAGAGCATCTCTTACATTTAGGTGGACGCAAGGTCATGCTCAGAGCATCTCTCCCATTTAGGGTGGACGCAAGGCCATGTTTCAGAGCATCTCTCCCATATAGGGTGGACGCAAGGCCATGTTTCGGAACATCTCTCCCATTTAGGGTCGACGCAAGGCCATGTTTCAGAACATCTCTCCCATATAGGGTGGACGCAAGGTCATGCTTCAGAGCATCTCTCCCATTTAGGCTGGACGCAATGCCATGTTTCAGGGCATCTATCCCATTTTGGGTGAACGCAAGGCCATGTTTCAGAGCAAAATCAAGTACATGGTCATAACAGTTGAGATTTTAGGCTGGATGGGATGCTTCCGCACCCTCACCCCCAATCCACTCCCTCTCTCACATTCTAGGTCCTCCCCTGCAAAGTCTTCGTACACATGACTGAATTCATCACTTAGGCTATCGGTAAGACAATCGTGAACGCTCGGTCAATCCCGTCATTCTTCGGGATCTCGCCTCGTGTGTATCACGGCGCTTCGGTATGTTCAAAATCTTGACATTCTGTTAGCAGGAAGGCAACGGCACAGAATATAGTGCACTGTTGCTATGTAAACAATGTGGCCGATGTTCACACGTGTTGATGTATAATTTGCGTTGAATGTTTGTTTTTTACAATGCAGATAAAGGTTTTATCACTGTATTCATGTAAATAAACTATTGATGGAGCAATCTGCTGAATAACATTGCAACATTTGGATGATAACTTTGATTTTGAATGCAAACTTGTTTTGGTTGTTTTGGCGGGAATCTAAGGCGCGATGACGTAACCAGTAATACATTCGAGTAATGCTGCGAAGCAGTGTACGAGATGTTGCGAATGATCGGGAAGATAGTTAACACCTTTGCTCCTCTAATCCTTATACAAATCTCTAATGATGTCAGTTTGTCAGTTCATCCATCAATGCGTGATTTGTTCAGATATGCCATTAATTTACACTAAGAAAATGAATGTTTTAAATCATTTATAAGGGATCGCGTCACGGGTTCAAAGGGTATAAAGG
Source organism: Cyrtodaria siliqua (assembly GCA_037043455.1). NCBI lineage: Eukaryota > Metazoa > Mollusca > Bivalvia > Adapedonta > Hiatellidae > Cyrtodaria > Cyrtodaria siliqua. The sequence continues at coordinate 23,669 of JAWPHD010011160.1, forward strand.
GTCACGGTAACATGAAGGGATCGCGGAATGCCTGTTTTAGAACTTAAGGGAAGGCGGTGCCCCTATGCCATAGATGGCTGGGGAATTCCCATCCGATAACGAGGGATAATCTTTGATATAAACTCAGCACGTTTGGAGTTTGGGGTGAATGTCGTCATGTATGCATATCAAAATATTACATCTAGGGTTAGGCACAACTTGGGCTCAGATTTTGATTATTTCTTAGGTGTTCGCCAGGGAGAGTGCTTGTCTTTGTTCTTATTTTCATTTTTTTTTTCAGAATGACATCGACAGCGAATTTATTATCAACAGTTGCGAAAGTACTATTTGTGGAATGATAAAGACGTATACAGATGGATATCTGCGTTATTAAGCCTACATCACTGTAATTTAGGTTACGTTTTTAAATGAAGATTTTTGACATAAGAAATTAAGAAATTATAGATGTTATATCCGAAAATTATGTTGGGTTCTAGTAACGTCCATTACATTGTGGTTTTAAAAAGCATTTTTAATTTTAGTGTTGTTTATCATCCGATTTTGATAATTCTTTAACACATTTTCAAATCTCAATAATACCGATTGTTTGGCTGTGTCGCTACATTCCCTTTAATTCAAATGCCATAATTATGTTTATTAAACTGTATTGTTCTACCTCATATAGCACTTCCTTCAGACAAAATTAGCTGTATGGTCATGTTCACACGTATGAAGTAATTGTATCGTCATGGTCACACGAATAATGTAATTTTTATCCGTGGAGGAATCGGAGGTTGGTGGGTTCGAGAAGAAGATGAAAATGCAAACGTCTTTATAGATGCATGGACATCCTATTATTTATGATACGTGCTGTTAGTTTGTACAAATAGGGGTTGAATTAATATAATTTTCTATTTGGTTACTTTAGGACAATATAATTAAAAATGCGCATTTTATTATTATTATTTATTTATTTGTCTGTGTGTGTGTGCGATATTTGGGGGAGGGTGGATGCGGGGCGGGGACACGGGGACGAAGTGAGGTGTTAGTGATGGCAAATTTCGAAAATTTGCCTCCGCCCCAAAGACACATACCTTTTAACTGCATGCGCGGATACAGGATTAGGGGATTAGGGAGGGGTAGGGTACCCGGCCATAACAAAAAGTATCTTGTGTTTGTATTTGCTACCAAATACTCTTCCAAATAGCCTCTAGTTACATTTTGGAACGGAGCTGAATGTGTATATTACCTCCTTTGAATACATTACATGTGCAGCAGGTGATTTCGTAGAATATGAGCTGCCTTAAGGCCAAGCATATTGCGACGTCTCCTCAATCCACCACATCCCATCTCACGTAAACGTGCAACTGATTACGCGGATCCAGGATTAGGATGTCCATTCATAAAACTCATTTGACAGTCCCTTCTCTCACGCCCCCCCCCCCCCCCCCCCCCACACACACACACACCCCATCCTCCACCCCCACTACTCTCCCTCCACACCCACGGCTCTCTACACAGAAAAAAATAATAATAAAAAAAATTATACTGTGTTTTATTTTACTCAGAAACGGGACTTTGGTTGGGGTGGGACTTGGGGTGGTGCTGGGTTGCCGTGGGTGGGTGAGTATGGTTGGGGTCCAACAACAAAACAATGCTCTCGGCCCGTTTTTACAGAGGTTCCAGCATTAGAGGTTCCATCAGAATTGCCCTTCGTGGTTTGCGTTTAAAGTTAAATGTGTCATATGTAATTGATTGTAAATGCCCCTTGGGAGAATAACAAAGGCTTTATGTACGTCACTATACTGATTGGGTCTTTGTGTTAAAAATCCACTCACCACCGCGCACGAGCATAAGCCATCTACGAACATTTGAGTCGAATTTAGTCGATTAATTCGGCCGTTCTGCTTTTTAATGGGTCTAATCTTCAGGGGTACATCACATATAGGCCGAGAAAATGCACAACAAATCATGATATTTATTCAGAAATGGACGGATGAATAGATGTGGTAAGTTTCTTTCCCCTATTCCATTTAATTCAGCCTCATAAGCACACTGCAGTGTTTTATCATTGTTATCTAAGTATTCGGGAAAAGTGCATTGTTTTTATTTTATTGTTAATATCGTTACATAACTTATTTTATTGTTCGTATCGTTACATAACTTGTCGATTCATTCATTTTGGCGCAAGGTACCTTAGGTCCTACCACTCTTATATGAGCTTATATTTAGCTCGAATATTTAGCAGCATTGATTTCTATGGAACGCATTGCATTTATTTATTATATTATATACACATTTTATAATATGATCGATGATCTTGCGTATGTATTAGCTCTACTATTCGAAGAATAAGACTTATGTTCTCACTCCGGCGTCGGCGTCAGTGTCGGCGTCCCAGTCCACATCGAGTTTGTCGTCTTTACAGTTTGTTTTTGTTTTTTGTTATGTTTACAGATCTATATTACTTACATTTTGTGTCCTAGTTAAGGTAGATTTGGCCATGAGCTTTCTTATAGCAGTATCTTAAGGGCTGCATAAGTAATTTTGGTCCCTATAATCCATGGGCTCTCATGAAACCCAACGTTTTATATCTCTTAAAATGTGCAATGTCCAGTTTACAGGTCTATATCTTCTAGTTCAATCAAAAGTATGCACTGTTTCCTTAAAGCATTATCTAAAGGATTGCTTAATTAATGTTGTCTTTTTGACTCCCATAGAACCCAAACTGTGATGGCCAATAAAGTGTACAGTAAAGGCATATCAAGGTGTGCGTGTAAGCTGTTGAATACATCTATTCATTGTTTACTAGAATGTCCACTTTATCGGGATTTCAGAGAGGTGTATATTAAAAAAAATTATGTGAAAATACCAAAGATACCTAATTTTACAGAATTGTTGCAATCAATTTTTTTTTAAATTGTTACAAACCTCGCAATTTTCATTTTTAAAAGCTTTCAAAAAAAACACGAAGCTTACTATATAACAGGAGAATTCCTCCACTTATAATAATATTTTTTACCTAGTTGCTTATTTATTTCCATATACGTCAAATGAAATATCTACATGATGTAACAAATCTTATACTTTTCTACTTTAGATGTAAGGTTTACATACATTTAAGATTACAAGAAACAATAATGTTATGAAGATTATATGTATACACAGTAGTAACAGAAAGTGGACACTGAGTTTTGTTAAGATTTAATTGTATTAAGATTTATTTTTAGAATTAAATTGACAATTCCAAAATGAATATGCCATGTTTGGTACCAAAGTTTTGATCATTCCCTTGCCAATATCTTGTTGTCATTTGTTTTTCAATAGATCGAATCATTAAGGGACTGTCGCTTGATAGAGAGGATAGGGTGTAAAGTTAACATTTTTAAAGTGTCCAGTTTATTTTGCCACTGAGTATATAAACAGTTGGACGATAATTAATATATTGAATATACTGATAAAATTGATGCCGGCAAACCATTGACTGTTCAATTATAAATATGATGTATTTTGTACTGTATACTGATAGGCTATTTGGTCTTTTGTTTATGTATCTATCTTATTTATATAGTATATCTCTTAAACTATTTCTCTTAGCTCAACATAATGTTGGTATGGGATTCCTTATAACATTGTATCGATGGGACTGCATAAGTAATTTAGGCTTTAATGAATCATGGGCTCCATGGACACACATAGATCCCAACGTAACAGCCTATGAAAGTGCAACAAAATGTTGGCTAAGGTAAACATCTAATCTCTTGTTGCCGTATATGTTTTACTTTTTGTATTCAAAGATTAACACTATTGGGACATTGGCTCCCTTCAACCCACACCCCTCTCCCCTCAACCAACTCTACCCAACCTTACCTGTGTATATGTATATGTATATATTTCTGTCAATAACTCCCCACAGCGATTAACACTCCTCCGATCCATCATCAAGAGAGGTTGTGGTGGGTGGGGGTGGGCGTGCAGGGCACTATCAAAATATTTTATTTTACTACATAAATAATAAAATAATATTAATCCTTCATTCATATTGTTTTTGGTGGTGGGTAGGGAATTGTTTGAGGGGTGACCGGTGTTAGGATACAGCTAAAAATAGTTATTTTAAGATATTCACCACAAATCCTCTCATTCCCGTGTTGATATTTAATAGCAGACATGTTTATATTCATGATAAAGTAATTTCCCCAGAATTCTACGTCAACATCCTCACTTTACTTTATATTTCGGTGACATATGCCATCTTATTGACCAGTATAAACTTTATATTTCGGTGACATATGCCATCTTATTGACCAGTATAAACTTTATATTTCGGTTACATATGCCATCTTGTTGACCAGTATAAACTTTATATTTCGGTTACATATGCCATCTTGTTGACCAGTATAAACTTTATATTTCGGTTACATATGCCATCTTGTTGACCATTATAAACTTTATATTTCGGTGACATATTCCATCTTGTTTACCAGTATAAACTTTATATTTCGGTGACATATGTCATCTTGTTGACCAGTATAAACTTTATATTTCGGTGACATATGCCATCTTGTTGACCAGTATAAACTTTATATTTCGGTTACATATGCCATCTTGTTGACCAGTATAAACTTTATATTTCGGTTACATATGCCATCTTGTTGACCAGTATAAACTTTATATTTCGGTGACATATGCCATCTTATTGACCAGTATAAACCAGACAAATGAATGACTCGGGTATCTATGGATATACAAACAGGTATCTGTGGATATACAATCAGGCTAAACAATAACATACATAATGTGTAGATGAGCCGTTAAACAACAAATCATTAAAATCTGCAGCCTTTTTATATATGTTAATGTTAGTTATTAGACAGTTTAATAGTTTATTTAAGATCACTTCGGCCTTCCTATATATGTTAGTGTTAATTATTAGACAGTTTAATAGTTTATTTAAGATCTGCCGCCTTCCTATATTTGCTAGTGTTAATTATTAGACAGTTTAATAGTTTATTAAAATACGCAGCCTTCCTATATGTGTTAGTGTTAATTATTAGACAGTTGAATAGTTTGTCTAACCCGATACGATACTATCTTCACTATAACAGTTCATAACATATAACTGTACCATTATTGTTAGAATTACAACAGACTATATGAGACTACATGTTTGTCTCAAACAAAAGGTTAGTTTTTGGATTCAGTATAAGTGCGTATAAAACAGTATTGAAAGGCGCAGAATGCTTCCTGAGGCCAAGTATGGTAACGTTAACGACCTGCTTATAACGGGTCGTTATCCCCACTATCCAGGGTCGGATCCAGGATTTCAGCTTAGGTGGGGCGTAAGATTTTGGTCAATTTTCGGGTCCGTTTCTAGCCTCATAAAACGGTTGCGGTAGTGCATTGATCTTAATTGATAGGGTAATAAATTCCGTTTTCAAATAAAAGGATTTAACAATGTGTTAAATTCAAGCACTCGTTCGCCATTATGCGAGCGAGCGAAAAAAAATTATACTGAGGGCGTGCATCGAAATTTATTTTAGTGGACATACATGTATGATTCGGAATGTTTAGGGGGGCGCGCGCCGGGTGCGCCCCGCTGGTTCCGCTAGTGCTATCGCTGATTCGCTTCCAAGGACAGGCATCATGTTTATTGTATATTGTATTTTATGGGTTGACCACTCTGTTCACCTCACACAATTGGTAACAAGTCTTAATATTAGTATCAATACCCTTACTTTATGATTATCTAAGCGTTCCGTATTTTCTACACGCCAACTTCTACAACAGCGTCCCGCACTTAAAATACGCCGGCACATAAGACAGCGTCCCGCACTTTCAACAATTAGACACCTAAGACAACGTCCCTCACATTCAACACGTCCACATATACAACAACATCTTGCACTTTCCAGGGTGCAAACATGCAACCAATAGAGAATACCGCAAAACGTGTGTGTGCTCGAGTGTGCCTCATCTGTTTGTTTAGCATGTTATACAAAACGTGACAATGTGGGTACATTAGAGTGTAAATGCTAACTAAACAACACTATAGATCACAAACAGCTGTTCGAACTACCTTAGTTTTAAGGGAACACAGCAAGCAATCTCGAATAAAAAAACTAGCGCCTAGGCTATTAATCCAGCATTACTTTAAATGTAAACGTGCAAGCATATAATGCAGTACTTATTATTAATAAAGATTTACAAATATGCATATGCGTAGAACAACTAACGCGGTGCCGCGGGTCCTTTTTACACTATAATTGTGCTGTCTATGTTACACTGACAGTGATAAATGCAGACATAGACACCCGAGTTGGATACATACACGCTGCACTTAGCATATCGGCATGACTGACAGTGATACATGCAGTCATAGACACCCGTGTCGGATGCATACAAGCTGTACTTAGCATATCGGCATTGAAGAAACACTGCAGTTAAGTATGATGTCTAATTAAAACTTCTTATATATTTGAATATGTATACATGCAACGTCCAGTTTAATATGTTCACACATTTATCTAGTCAGTGTTACCTTTGAATGATATTCATATCCGCATCCAGTCCTTATAAACGTACAGCGCATTTTAGGCTATATATGACTTCAAATTTTACTGGTGGTCTGCCGGCCACCTTACCCTGTGCAGAACCAGTACTGTATACCTTCCGCATCCGTAAGAATCAACACGTTCTCACTTGTTGAGCTCTTGTGGGTTTCGAACCCGCAGTCACTGTGGTGAAAGGCGATTAGGTTTCAAACGCAGCGTTTTTACCATCACGGCCACGAAGACGTTAGAGATAAATAGAAGAACGGTACAAAGAACGATTTGTAGTCGGGGAGACGTTTTACAGCCATCACACAGCACTACACAAACGCTAATGTGAATGTCAGTAAATACTGAACAGGGGATATAATGGAAACAACAAACATAAACAAAAGAGAACAGTATACTCGGTTTTATTGAATCTGCTCATGAGGGGTAATGTACGATGCAACCTCTCTCACGCCCCTACCACTGGCTTAAGCGCTATTTTACTTTAAAGCAAAAAAGACTGGGCATGACCGGTAAGTGATAACGCTACTGATTTGTGCTCTTTGCTGTTGAAAGTCGTTAAAGATCACATGTCATGTGTTGTTGTGAAACACTGCATATGTATATCATTCTGACTTATTACTTATGGGAGAGATTTAACTACAATGCTTTTAAAAGTCCGAGAAGTTGTTGTTACTGTCGTCAAGCATATGAACACGAGAAAGAAAGATAAATTCATTTCTGAGTTTTTCTCTGTATAACTGCTTTTGAAATTAAATAGTTTCCAAGTTTGGTTAAAGGCTTCGTATAAGTATTGAATGTGTACAAAATGTCGTTGAAACTTCAAAGAGCCATCCAGCAGCAATTTTCTATTTTTCAGTTATCTTTGCATCAAGAATGCGTACACCATCTAGGATACATGCATATATAAATCAATTGTAAAATATAGTGATCATGAACATAGTAATCACTAACTGAACACTTGAAGACAGCTCTTTAGGTCTGCTTTAAGCTAGCCTGGTGAAGATACGCGCTATCGGATAGTTATAAGGTCCGCGTTACGTGCGCTTCAAGACACCTGATATAGACTATTAAGAAATTCTTATGTAACATGTCTATTTCTAGACTTGCCTTTAAGAACGAGTTGCAAATATAAAAGTAATAACGTCGATGCTTAAATGGACCCCATCACCCCCATTTCCGCTATACAAGAACATCACTGGTCCGCATAATTATGTTTTTATAAAGCTGCCGTACTTAACAAATGTACTGTGTCGCCGATTTTGAAGTGAGAGAGATCAGCTGGGACTCCTGTTTTCATTATTGCCAGAGCATGATATGAATAGAAACGACTATGATGTACAGTGTTTAATGATGCCCGTTAGTGGTATGCAAAATGAGAAAACCTCTGCTCAAACATGAAGCTATATTGTTTCCCTGCGTCTCCAAAAAGTCATGATGAGTATTGTAAATGCGATTTTCCTTATATTGCAATAGTTATTACGTGTTCTAAATGTGAATCTCGGAGTATGGTATGTATTATTACTATGTCATATATTTATCTAACATCAAGGTCTGATATACATTTAAAGACAGTTTGGTGAAATTGTCTAGGGTTTGACACCAACATTTCGGTTACGTAACTAGCTCCAAAATGTCGTTCTACGTTATATATCTAGGATATTCTTTTTCCATTTTAACTGGCAGCTAATATTACCCTACTGATTTGTTTAGAAATGGTGTCCTCTTTTTTGCGTTAAGAAAGGTATACCGGTATTGAGTCATTGTGATGACATTTTATGTAAAATCCATAGTATTGTTTCCATTACTGACACATATGCAAAGTTAACATCTACCATCGCCATCGATTTTTGTTTAAAGATTCCAGTTATCCGTACCACGGGATATATATATTTATTACAGTTTACGCCCATTTTAATAGTAATCTAATTCAGCTGCCGTATCCTTATATGGGTTTTGTGTTTGTCTATGGTTAACATATTGTGAATCACGTAGGTGACGATAAGCATGCATTACTACTTTAATTCCCAGTGAACTCGTCTAAAAAACTTGAATGGTATAAACACAAACTTTTGCAATGTTCAAAGGTTACCGTTTTACTTGCTGAAATATCGTTTTCGTAGATGAGTCTACTGAAGTGTAGCATGTGATAATTATTATGTGTATATTACCAACAAAACGTTCATTATTCTCTGTAGCGCCTTTGGTTGAGGCATGGTGTTAGTGCTGGGGAAGTGAGGGTTCATGCCTGCTGATATACTTTTCCTTTTTTGTTATTTTAATTATTATTTGTTGATATTGTGTTTTACGTCATGTTTAACACATGTAGGGTTATATATGACGGTCGATGTTTTGTGATGGAGGCAGGCCACCCACTTTTCCTGGGTAGAACCAGTACTTTACACCTTCCGCCATCCGTAAGAATCGACACTTCCTAACTTACCAGCCAAGCTCCAAGTGGGATTCAAACCTGCAGCGGTGAGAGGTGAAGGTTTTACAACTGCATTTGTTTTCTCAATATTATGGTTTTCATTATTGCAAATGGTAAAGTGGTAGCAATGAACATTTCCTTTACATTTTTTACATTGATAACGCAATCTTTTAATTACACATGGTAGCAGTGAACAATTTGTATGTGTTGTATGCACACGCTAACGCACACGTATCCCTTACATGTGAACAGTTGTATTTCTGTGCTGATGTGTACTTCTAACAAGGGTGAATTGTAATCAATATGTAAGGCATGTCAAGGTATCTGAACAAATAAAAGCGAGGTCGCCCACATTGATTGAAAATGTTGGTAGGAAGAACTGATGGTAAACATCAGAAAGAATGTGTCTGTTAAGGAAAAACGGTCGTGGCGTGTTTATGTCTCCGTGACAACATTTTGTTTTCAATATTGTTTTAACATCCGTTTTTTATCTATTATTTTGTTAAACTCTCGTCTCTCGGCAGCTATTTACGCTTGCGTAAAACCTTGTTTGTTTCATATTTTGTATCATTCGTTGTCAAAGCCACGACAGGCAATATTTCCCGCGGTGTGTGTTTAAACATAAGGCGATTATATTACTTTTTAATTTGCAACACAGCTTTTCTAGGCATCTCACATAGACAGAACTTGATGAAAGCTGTAGACCAGTACTGAAAGACACACCTTTAGTTAGCTAACAGTCTTCACGGAAACTCTTAACTAGCGGCTAAAGAGTGCTCTTTAAGGCGCTTATCATTAAAAACCCTTTAAATATCTCTAAATTATTGCTCTTCGAGCTACCTCGATACGAATGTATCTCTTGTGGATGGATCTATGAAGTTATAACGTTTTACAGGTCGACAGTTTAATTTAGATCTTCATTGTTTACATAATTTATGAAATTTGGTTTACTTTTAAAATGTTTGTTTTTATTCTAAGTCGCTTTTATTTATTTCAGACAATAGCATCTAAATTCAACACAAGAGAATATTCAAAATAACACAAACAGAAGCTGTAAAAATGCATAAGCCACAATATCAGTAGCTGTTTCAGCTGCACAGGCAACACCAACAGAAACAGCTGTATAAACTGCATCATCAGTAGCTGTATAAGCTCCATCAGCCACAAAAACAACAGTAGCTGTATAAACTGCATCATCAGTAGCTGTATAAGCTCCATCAGCCACAAAAACAACAGTAGCTGTATAAACTGCATAAACGGCAACAACGACAGTAGCAGTATAAGCTGCATCAACAACAACAACAACACAAGTGTCCGTACACGCTGTATCAGCAACAACAACACCAGTTGCTGAATGCGCTGCATCAACAACAACAGCAACAGTAGCTGTATCAGCAGTAACAACAAGAACAGCAATAGTTGTATACGCTACATCAGCAACAACAACACCAGAAGCTGTATACGCTGCATCAGCAACAACAGCAACAGTATCTGTATTCGATGTATCAGCAACAGCATCACCAGCAGCTGTATTAGCTGCACAAGCAACAACAACACCAGTAGTTATATAACAACACATTCATAATAAATAGTTTCATTATTTTCTTAGTTGACACTTTTCTTGACCCTTCTTAGCTTTCTAATATATTGCCATACTGCTTTAATGACTAGCAGTCACAATTGAAGACAATAATAATAATAATAATAATAATAATCATAATAACTTTATTTCAAGAAGGTAACATATTAAGACATAGCATTGACAAAACAATACAAGTCTTGTTTACAATATGGCCATCTATAAAACTACACAATGTTACAGTAAATGCATATAGTGAAATTTAAACAGTACATGCATCATTATATAACTTCAACCAGGCAGACACATTCATTATACTTGTAATGTAAGGTTACAAAATACAATGGCGTTTCATTCTTTCATTAAAAGAAAGGATTTGTATTTAAACTTAAATGTAATTAAAGAATGTGAAGCTCTTATGTCAACGGGAATCATGTTCCAAACTACCATTCCTGAATATCCAAAAGTACGTTTAAGAATATTTGTTCCAGGTTTTAAATGAGCTATATCCTGCCTAGCAGCAGATCTTATGTGATAATTTGAATTTGAAGAGAATGTTATTAAATTTGTTATGTAATCTGGAGTTAAATTGTTAAGTGATTTATTAATCATAACTCCTGTGTGCACTGAATTCATAATTGTTTGAATAAATTTGCTAATTGTTAAATATATTTCAGATTTGCATCTGATGTAACAAATGCTCGTGTCTGTATAAAGATGCAAGACGGTGTCGTTAATAAAAGGAGCCTATTGGCGACTGTTTATTGTCGTCTGCAACAAAACACATTTTGGAACATGAGTTGCACTAATAAGCAACAACAACACCAGTAGCTGTATACGCTGCATCATCAGCAACAACACCAGTAGCTGTATACGCTGCATCATCAGCAACAACACCAGTAGCTGTATACGCTGCATAAGCAAAAACAACAACAGTATCTGTATACCTTTTTATGATTTTAAGATATTTTTTCGTCTTTTGGCGAATGTTTATTGTCGTCTGTAAAAAATACATTTTCAAAATACCGTTCCAAGTCGGTAAACCTGTCTTCACCACCCTTTCTGTTGTTTTTTGTCTCTTGTATGTTCAAGTCCTTGTTTGCAGTACAGTGCGGACCTACGATGCCATTGCGTTCGGACGCTGTGGTTTCTATAGGACTCTATATCTCATTTTTGGAACTTATAAGGTATGTAATTATTTTTTTTAAAAGTTGCCGATCCAACGCCATCCCACAAAATCTCCGATCGAGGTAACATTGATAGGTACATCAATCATAGAGGCGCACGTGTTGCTTTCGCCCGTGCGAGCATTTATTTCTGAATAGACACATACTGCGCTTATAGTCTTGCCTGCCCTCGAAACGGTTCTAGTTGTAACAGTTAAAATGTATATGAAGGCTATCAAACTTCACAATTTCACATTTGTATATGTTTAAACTTGAAACTAAACTAAACTTCACATTTGTATATGTTTAAACTTGAAACTAAATATTTATATAGTTATTTGTCTGTTCAATTACAGAGTCACTGTGTCAATTCTACAACGTGCGTGTCACTTACATGCTAGCATACAATAGCTTCCAGTGGGATTCGAGCCTGCTGTGGTGTCAGGCGAGAAGGTTTCAATCGATGCGTCTTTACCCTCTCGACCACAGGTGTGAATTATATAAGAGGTAAGGAACATGATTACTAAGTAAATAATGTATGTCACATTAATGTGTCAATGGCTGTATAACGCCAATTAATGGCATTCACATTCACCAGTCATGCTCCATTTGTTCCAACACAATCAATTAAAAACTGTTTTTGAAAATCATGATATTGTTTTATATACAGAAACGTGGACAAATGCATTTTCGGACCTATATGTTGATAATTTTGAATAGAACCGAAAATAAAAAAATCGAGTAAACGAAACTCAGGTGGCATTATTGCGTATCTCAGAAACGAATAGGTGACAGATGATATTCTTATTTTTCATAGCTATGATGATATTATATGCATTAAAGGGACACACGGCAATCTTGATTTTTTAAAAACTCAGGGCGTCCCGTTAGTTTTCCTCTTAACTTGCATTTGTTCAATCATTAATATTAATTGTTAGAATAGTTCAAAGCAAATTATTTTTGCATATTACTAACTTTTTATAATATTGCACCAGTAATATATTTAAAAAATTGGTTAAATAGTGAAGAAAGTTGAAATCTAAATTTTTTATTTAATTATATGCAAGCAGTTTTAAAGTCAAAATGACGCAGGATAAGTATATTGAGGAGCAAATTTTAATGTTTGAATAAAACTCAAGATTGCCATGTGTCCCTTTAAATTGTTGAGACTGATGGTAACAAATTGTCTTTGGAAACTGATTTATTGGTGTGCTTGTGTTATGTCGTTCCAAAGAACAGTAGTAGACAGGCGTTGATTGAAACGAACATTTTTGATAGAATTATTGATTTTATTACATCTGTAAATGTAAAATATGAAAAAGGTTTAAATTGTGTTTTATGTGATGATATGAAAAGCCGAACGGCTGGATTGGCCGATTACGTTATTGATGATAGCAGTATATATATGCAGTTATTACCCGGATAGTACACATGTGACGATTAACTCAGACGACTTTCGCAGGATAAAGGTAGAATAAACAGTAATGGACACTGTGTGTTAGATTTGTGTAAACAGACTGGATTTACTTAAATACTAGTAAATGAGAGAACATGTAAATTGTGGAATATCCTAGAAGACGAATTTCATTTTATGTTAGAATACCCTATATATTCGGAGTTTAAAAACAATAGATCAAAAAATACTATTGGAATAGGCCAAATATGCAGAAACTTATTTTGTTAACTCAGAGCGTCAAAAAGAAATTAGAAACGTGGCTATTTTTGTTAACAAATCTTTTAATTAACGAAATGAATGTTTTTTTGCAAATAATGGAATTAATTAATTAATTATTAGCAAATTTAATCTGTATACTGTTTAAAACTGTAGTGGTTAAAAGCCTTCTCCACACAAATGAAAGGAACTATTATTAAATATTTAGGTTGTATATAATTGTATCATAGCAAACAAGTGATATAGTGCATTTGTAAAATATTAGTTGTGAGAACAGTATATTTTGACTGTCAGTCATATGTTCTGTAAAAATGTATATCCTCATGGGCTATTTGCCTAAAGGAATTTTGATAATAAACTTGTAAAAACTTGTTTTCAACGCTCCACTAAATGAACCAAAATAGAACATGAATGAATGAATGAATGAACGAACGAACGAACGAACGAACGAACGAACGTTTAACACGTACACACATAAATATGTCAAATAGGAAAAAATGATGAAAAATTAGCAAAAACAAAATAGTAAGGTATTAAACATTAATGTAAAAATATATAATTAACAACTGCGGATGATAGGATAACAAGAAAAGTCACAGCATACAATCTATACTATGACGACGAGAGTATATATAGTATATATACTGTACATGTATTTATTTTAATGCATATTGTGTGTGTTTTTGTGTAAAATTAATAGTGATTTCAATTTGGTGTTGCAAAGGCAGAGAACTAATTGGAAAAGTAAAATAGAGATGAAATGTTTTTATTTGAAACTAATCGTGCAATTTAAGTGCTTCGCTATAACCAAGAAAGCACTATATTCGCTATTTATTTTATATAAAGCAAAGACTTGAGGAGCTGGACGGCGAACTGCAAAAAAAAACTTCGCTAAAACCGATAATTCGCTATAGTTGAGTTTCAGCTATATGTAATCTTAAAAGTCTGACTTTGTAAATAATGTTTCATTGCGAACTTATATAAAACAAAACACACTCTGGATATGTACATGTATGAATAATTACAATTTACATATGGTAATAATATGATCAAATGTATATATTTTTAAGTTCATGCTCTACAAAAAAAACAACATTATTGACGTACAAAAATAAAAACTATATGACTTGTACAACTCTGTAAGTGTACGGTCCCTGCCAAGACTTGAACATGGATGTTTTTTCTCGAAAGAAAAGCGTGTTTCTTTACGCTACAGAGATCGCCCAGCCATATAGCGTATATAGTGACCAGTGAAACGTAAATTTGCTGTACCCTTCGTGTATGAATAAAGTTAATTGTAAATTCCATTTTCTGTATACGTTTTGAAATCGAGGTGAAACATGTTTTTTCCTAATAAAATTCCAAGGATATTTTGCATATTTTTACTATTTTGTTTTTGCTAATTTTTCATCATTTTTTCCTATGAGTTTGTTATAATGTGTGTAAATGCGATTTAGACCTTATACTTCTCAAAACGCAAATAATCGGGAGGTGTTTCATTAAAGTAATGTTTTAGCGGAAGAGCGTGACGTCATAGCTTCTTTCTTTTTTTTGTGTGTGTGTAGCGCCCCTTTTACTTCACATGTTCAAAGAGAGAGAGACGTTGACATGTTGGAGTTATGCAAGTAATTTTAAGTAGAAAATGTGTTTTAATGTGCATAAAATTTACAGTGTCTTCTATTGGACGTGTCATTGAGTTTAGATTGTTTGCCAATTTTATATAAAGTCTAAACTCAGTGTTTCTATCGCAATATTGAATTATAGTATAAATATTACGGCCGTGATAACCGCCATCGTCCTACTCTTACGGTTGTTCTCTTTTTACCTGCGTGTCTATTAATAGACACTCCGCTTATTTTATGTAGGTCAATCCGTGACCTACTGCAAATGTCTGCAAGCCTATGTTTCATTTGACACGTCCAATAGAAGACAATGTAAATTGTATGCACATTAAAACACAGTCTCTACTTACGATTACTTGTATATGCCAAACTCCAAAATGTCAACGTCTCTCTCTCTTCGAACATGTGAAGTAAAAATGTAATGGCCGCTTCTGCGCACAAAAGACAGAAAGAAGCTATGACGTCACGCTCTTCCGCTAATACATTACTGTAATGAAACATCTCCAGATTATTTGCGTTTTTCCCAGTGAGGTCTAAATCACATTTACACACATAATAACTAAATCATACACGTACAAAAAACTTCCTTGGAATTTTATTAGAACAAAACATATTTCACCTCGATTCCAAAACGTATACAGAAAATGGAATTCACAATTAACTATATCCATACACGAGGGGTACAGCAAATGTACGATTCACTGGTCACTATATACGCTATATGGAATCGCCAATTAGGTCAAACCTAATCTCAGTAATAGAGCGTTCTAATGATTTCCATACACAGTAATAGTTAACTGAATTTGCATATTCATGAATAATAACGCTCTATGAAAATATCAACTATGCATATGAGCATGATGAAGATTAAGAAATGGAGCATTTTAGAGTTTGACTTTTTGACTTTCGACATTGTTGACTTCATACACACATCTCGTAGTGCAAGAACATATTTTCAATAATTATTTTTAATGATAAACACGATAGTTACTCCATATTCAAGAAACAGATAACCCAGAATCGGGCGTTTGTGTCAAGATTGTGTCCCAAGGACACATTTTCAAGTTTATTCTTTAATCACACTTTATAGCAGAATTAAGTCGATACTTGAGACATGCTGTATCAATAAGAATTAAAAACACAATGTTGTCTTGAAATAGTTAACATGTAATTCAATGCACAGATGTTTTTAACCAAACAGGTCGTCCTTATACAATTCATCACTGGCCTCATCTATGCTTGCTGAAATGTTATGGCTCATGGTTACAGAAGGTTACAGAAAACAACGTCTCTCTGGGCTAAACCAGGTAAATACATTAATTTTATACTGAGTGTCATTCTAATTGAGGATTCCTCTGCAAAACTGGTATGATACAATTCGTGTATCTATAATAAATAATAAACAACCCTGGTTCGGACGCAAATGTGAAATTATCGAGTAATATACAACAATGTTAAGAAACGAGTTAACGTAAATAAAACGGACGAACTTCGTAATACTTTGAAAGAATCTAGTAAACATTTTAAAATAATAATGAACAAGGAAAAACGAACATCTATATTCGAAACTGAAAGGAAACTTCGAAATTTTCAAGCTAAAACCATAAAGAATACTGAATGTCTTTTAGATAGTTTGAAAAACAAGAACAAAAATGCACCTACATTTCAAGAATTTGTCGAACACCTTAAAGTCTCTGACCATAGATGAAAGTAGTTTAAAGTGTTATGTCAGTACACATAATAAAGCTCTAAATGCATTTTCCGATGAATATCATACTTATAAAATGCTTGTATTAGAAGAAAATCGCCGGTAAAGTTACATGACTAAATCTATTTATAACCGGCATTGCTCATTAATATTCATGAGCTCTGACGTCATTTCGCGGTTCCAAGAATTCCCGGTAAATATAAACATGGAAAGCGGTACGGATATGTCGGTAAGTAGAATGTTTTATCATTTTATCATGTTTTTAATTAAAATTGATCTCTTATGATATTGCCAGTTGTTGTTTTATCAATATACTCAATGGAAAACTATGATAACAAGTGTGGAAACCGTTCTATTGACAGTATTTTAAACGCGAAACACGAAAGGGGCTCCATAAGGGAAATTTGGTTCAACCATGCAGCCGACAATTTTGCACCGAAAAATATAAACACATGATGACATTGTTTACTGAGCGGAGCAAACAATGCTTATAGATGAAAATACGTTTGAGAATACATTTATACATTCGTTACATGTCACTTTGCTTGAGGGCTTTGTGGTTTAATGTCCTCAATTGGTGTGCTGTAAATATTCTTGTCGAAACAAGTTACTGTTGAGTATATGTACACTTACGTTACTCGCAATAAAACCAGGGTGGGTTCGCCCCTAAATACTGAATAAAAAAAAATGTAACAAACCTTTGTGTGCTGTTTGTTTTCCTTTAGATGGGAGAAATGAGATCAAAATCTCATATCATTTATCCGCTCCTACTTGAACACAGGTTAAATGTGTAATTGATAGTGGACGGTCACCCCTGCTCAAATAATTTATTTAGCAGCACTTTTCGGGTTGTATAATTACCACTAGCGGATCCAGGGAGATGCCAGGGGCTCGGACCCCGCCCCTGAGAATAGAAAAGTATATGCAATTTAATGGTTGGACCTCCCTGGAATCAACAAGGGCTTGTACCACGCCCCCTGCATTTCTTTGGTCCTTCCTCGCAGAAAAAGCAATAAGGTTCACCCTGACCTCATACCTAGATCGATGTACCAAAACAGTTTCATGAGTGTTATTATGGTTTATAAGTTGTCCAAAATGCGTATTTCCATATGGTGACCTTGACCTTCATTTCCATACTCCAAGAACAACAGAGGTTCTTCTCTCATCTAGGGCAATGAACCTATGAAGTTTTAGGAGTATGTGTACTGCAAAGGATTTTAAGTTATCAACCAGAATGCATTATTTCCATAAGGATGGTGACCTTGAGCTTTGGACTAACGATCCCCAAAACAATAGGGATACTACTCCCATCCGGAACAATAACTATGTGCCTATGAAGTATCATGAGTGTAGGTGTTATGGTTTTGAATGTGTCATTCAGAATCTGTATTTCTATATAAGGTCATGGTGACATTGATCTTTGACCTACTGATCCCATAACACAATAGGGATCCTTCTCCCACCTACGGCATTGCACCAATACAGTTTCATGAGTGTAGGTTATCGTTTTGAAGTTACTGTCCAAAATGTGTATTTCATTCAAGGACATGGTGACCTTGACCTTGACCTACTGATCCCAAAAACAACAGAGGCCATCTTCTCTCCTAGGACAATGCACATATAGTTTCATCAGTGTAGGTGTAATTGTTTTCAAGTTACTTTCTGGAATGTGTATTTCCATACAAGGTCATAATGACCTTGATCTTTGATCTACTGATCCCAAAAAACAACAAGGATCCTCCGCCCAACTAGGGCAATGTACCCCAAAAAGTTTCATTAGTGTAGGTGTAACGGTTTCTAAGTTACCATCTGGAATGCATATTTCCAAATAAGGTAATGGTTACCTTGACCTTTGACCTACTGACCCCCCAAAAAACGGACCCTCCTCTCACCTAGTGCAATGTACCTATGCAGTTTTAAAAGTGTAGGTGTTGTGGTATCGAAGTTATCATCCGAAATGCCTTTTCTGTATAAGGTCTGGGTAACCTTGACCTCTAAAACAATAGGGGTTCACCCCTCACCTCGGGCAATGTACCTGTGAAGTTTCATGACTGTAGGTGTTCTGATTTCAGAGTTTTGTCCGGAATACGCAACTGTTTACGGACATACAGACAGACGGACAACCCCCATATCGTAATACATCCGCTTTTTCAAACAGGCGTATAACAAATATTATCTAGTAAAGAAATAAGTTGTACACATTATTTTGGGGTATATTAAAGGACGATGAAATGCCAACAGAAAAAAGAATTGGGAAATGGTAGTAGAAGTCGAGGAAGAAGTAGAGGACGACGGGGTCAAGTTCGTAGTGGAAGGAGGGGTCAAGGGCATAGAGGGAGTATGTGCCGAGGTCAAAGCAATGAAGAGAAGCCTCAGACCAGGAACGGGTTGAGGACAGGAGAAAAGAACAAAAGAAGCAAGCGAAGGTAGTTAATAAAGTTTATTCGTATATAATCTGATTTTAGAAACCAAATATAACATACCAACGAACAAGTATACATTTACAGATAACAAATGCCTTGCATGAATATGTATATATGATTAACATCATTTATTACATGTCTATGGGTGACAGATCGGGATATCTCATTGCAAGAATATTTATACTCACTTATTAATTTAATAATTAACTACGAACACAAAAATAACGAATAATTTTGGTAAGAAACATACATAACTTGACTTAAAATGTAATAATTATATTATTCAACTGCTGGAATCGATTATTGGGTAATCCTTCACTCGATGGTAGACGTGTTTTTCTCACTCGCATACGCTCCTTCGTGAAAGAACCACACATCTACCATCTCGTGAATGATTTCCCTAAAATCGATTCCAGCAGTTAAATAATCTCTATCACATAACCTATGGTGTGGGAATGTAATAATACCATTCTATATTTTCGATATACAACTATGTAAATAATAATTCGGGCTTTTCCGTTCATCTAGGTGTGTATCGGAATTGCTCGTCGATTTCCGTAGCCTTTTAAAATGCAGTATGACGGAAATCAACGAGTTAGTTTTGTTGTTGAATGTTCGGTGTCTTACGGAAAATTCCGAATCAACCTATGATATCATAAAACATTATGACGTCATGAAACAGCAACGTTATGTATAGGAAGCTACATTGAGCTACGCTAAAACATGTTCCTAATGGGCTTTTTTGGAGTTATGTGATAAATAGAATCTAACATTCGTGCTCATTCATTATTTAATTTATTACACTCGTTAGCAAAATGATATAATGCTCGTCAAGAGCCTCGCATTACATCATTTTTGCCAACTCGTCAATGAATTGAATAATGAATGAGCACTCATGTAAGATCCTCTGTATAATCTGTCATGAATAAAAAAGAAAACACCACTTAATTCAATATAAAATGAGTATATGTTACTAAGTCAGTTGCAGATAAAAATTATTACTGGATTTATTTTAAATATTGTGATATAAATGTATATTTTAATACAAGATCATTCTAGTTAGAATTTACAGTAATGTTTTATTTTTTACACCAGGAGCTCATTTCAGAAATAGAAGAGAAGTTGCGGGAGCTAGTGCTCCAGCTAGTGGACCGGGAACCGGGGATTATTTTCGACCTCTGTGAGGGGATTGAAGACCCTCCCCAATCTCCACCTCTACCACAACCACAACATCCTTCCTGGTGCAAATGCGGTAGATGTCGGCAGATGCCTACTGAACTGGAAAGGAAATGTTGCCAGTGTCTGCCAAGCAACTGTGTTTCAATACGAGATGTAAGTATACATAATATGGATATAATAAATAAGAATTACATGGTTAGTAGCTGGAACTATTTAGATTAGTTGGAGAGTGTTAGAAAAATGTTGAAGGCGATGTTTTGTGGACTCTTCCAACATTTTTCGACACGTGCCAGATATAACTGGTAATCTAACAATATAGTGTTTTATTATTACCTTAATATCAACAATCTGGCCAAGTTTGGCAAAGGTCAGATACACAATGAATTGAATTAAGGCGCACCAACACATGAAAAGGTTATATGGTGCCTAACAGGCATGAACATGCCAGGCTCATCCTCCATGTACATCGAGAGGAAATGATCGGCAACAACTATGTTACAACGATGTCAAACTTAACGGTAGTTACCAACCCACTGCTTTTAACAAGGGCATACCATACATGTCTACGAGCGAGGAGACGAGTGTGTATTAACGACAGAAAAAGAAAATAGAACTAAAATAATCCGGAATATTTTCACATGCAACTTAACCGTTGACTGTTCTCCTTGAATGCTACTTTCCGTGTCCGATCTTTTTATATTTCTTTTTACGTATGTCGGTATTGCTTTGTTTATACTACTCACGTATGTGTATTGCTTTGTTTATACGACTCACGTATGTCGGTAATGCTTTGTTTATACGACTCACGTATGCCGGTATTGCTTGGTTTATACGACTCACGTATGTCCGTATTGCTTGGTTTATACGACTCACGTATGTCGGTATTGCTTGGTTTATACGACTCACGTATGTCCGTATTGCTTGGGTTATACAAATTACGTATGTCGGTATTGCTAGGTTTATACGACTCACGTATGTCGGTATTGCTTGGTTTATACGACTCACGTATGTCGGTATTGCTTGGTTTATACGAATCACGTTTGCCGGTATTGCTTTGTTTATACTACTCACGTGTGTCGGTATTGCTTTGTTTATACGACTCACGTATGCCGATATTGCTTAGTTTATACGAATCACGTGTGTCGGTATTGCTTGGTTTATACGACTCACGTATGCCGGTATTGCTTGATTTATACGAATCACGTATGTCGGTATTGTTTGGTTTATACGACTCACGTATGCCGGTATTGCTATGTTTATACTACTCACGTATGTCGGTATTGCTTGGTTTATACGACTCAGGTATGCCGGAATTGCTTTGTTTATACTACTCACGTATGCCGGTATTGCTTGGTTTATACGAATCATGTATGCCAGTATTGCTTGGTTTATACTACTCACGTATGTCGGTATTGCTTGGTTTATACGAATCTCGTATGTCGGTATTGCTTGGTTTATACGAATCACGTATGTCGGTATTGCTTGGTTTATACGAATCACGTATGCCGGTATTGCTTTGTTTATACTACTCACGTTACGTATGTTGGTATTGCTTGGTTTATACGACATACATATGTCGGTATTGCTTGGTTTATACGACTCACGTGTGTCCGTATTGCTTGGTTTATACGAATCACGTATGTCGGTATTGCTAGGTTTATACGACTCACGTATGTCGGTATTGCTTGGTTTATACGAATCACGTATGTCGGTATTGCTTGGTTTATACGACACACGTATGTCGGTATTGCTTGGTTTATACGAATCACGTATGCCGGTATTGTTTATACGACTCACGTATGTCGGTATTGCTTTGTTTATATGACTCACGTATGCCGGTATTGCTTGGTTTATACAAATCACGTGTGTCGGTATTGCTTGGTTTATACGTCTCACATATGCCGGTATTGCTTGGTTTATACGAATCACGTATGTCGGTATTGCTTGGTTTATACGACTCACGTATGCCGGTATTGCTTTGTTTATACTACTCACGTATGTCGGTATTGCTTGGTTTATACGACTCAGGTATGCCGGTATTGCTTTGTTTATACTACTCACGTATGCCGGTATTGCTTGGTTTATACGAATCACGTATGCCGGTATTGCTTTGTTTATACTACTCACGTATGTCGGTATTGCTTGGTTTATACAAATCACGTATGTCGGTATTGCTTGGTTTATACTACTCACGTTACGTATGTTGGTATTGCTTGGTTTATACGACTCACGTATGTCGGTATTGCTTGGTTTATACGACTCACATATGTCGGTCTTGCTTGGTTTATACGAATTTATTTATTCAACTCATGTATGTCGGTATTACTTTGTTTATATGACTGTCACAGAGTTATTAAAATGAATATGATTTTAGTTACTTTTGACTAAAATAGAATAAATAGCAAGAGAGTGATATTTGGAATCTATAACGGTGATTACCATTATGTTAAGGTACAGGCAGTAACAGTTGGATAGGCTTAGTATCAGGTCATTATTATCATATTATTGTGCAGTTGTATCTAAGTGTCGTAATTAACACCTAGTCATATCAATGAGTCTAAGATGATCTCCTACTGTTAGATACATATGTTTATATATGAATGTAAGACAGTATGGGTTCATGATGATGTTTGAGTGACAAGAGAGATTATGCAAGTAACCAATGATTGGAAGGTATTAATTAACATAATGTTTAATAATGATGCTGGAGTTAGATCTGAATGGAAGATAGACATAAGGGTAAATACAGTAGGAGATCATCTTAGACTCATTGATATGACTAGGGTTAAGAAGTTAGGTTGATCAGATATGTTTTATACAAAGTGAAAAGTTAAGCGAATGATCAGTATTAAGGACTTAAGCTAGTAAATATTGAGTACAGATATTCAACAATATATATATATGATAGATGAACTGAGATAATAAAGGCATTAGTAACAATTATAATTGTGGTGTTTATATTAAGCATTTCTCATAGTCTAAATATATACCCAGTGATATTATCAAAGAAATGACACGACTAACGTAAGTCGGTATTGCTCGGTTTGTACGACTCACGTATGTCGGTATTACTTTGTTTATACGACTCATGTATGTCGGTATTACTTTGTTTATACGACTCACGTATGTGAGGTTGGCTTTGTTCATTTGACTCACCTATGCCTGATTGTTTGGTTTATACAACACACGTATGTCGGTATTGCTTTATTTATACAACTCGCGTTGATTGTTCGGTTTATACGACTCACGTATATCGGTATTGCCTTGTTTATACGACTCACGTATGTCGGTATTACTTTGGTTATACGACTCATATATGTCGGTATTGCTTTTTTTATACGACTCACATATATCGGTAGTTCTTGGTATATACGACTCACGTATGTCGGCGTTACTTGATTTATAGACTCGCGTATGTCGCTATTACTTTGCTTATATGACTCACGTATGTCGGTATTACTTTGTTCATACGACTCGCGTATGTCGATAATGGTTTGTTTATACAACTCACGTATGTCGGTACTGCTTTGTTTATACGAATCAAGTATGTCTATAGTGCTTCGTTTATACGACTCACATATGTCGGTATTGCTTTGTTTATACGACTCACGTATGTCGGTAATGCTCGGTTTGTACGACTCACGTATGTCGGTATTACTTTGTTTATAAGACTCACATATGTCGGTATTGCTTTGTTTATACGACTCACATATGTCGGTATTGCTTTTTTATACGACTCACGTATGTCGGTATTGATTTGTTTATACGACTCACGTATGTCGGTATTGCTCGTTGTACGACTCGCATATGTCGGTATCACTTTGTTTATACGGCTCACGTATGTCGGTATTGCTTTGTTCATACAACTCATGTATGTCGTTACTAGCTTTTTTTTATATGACTCCACATATATCAGTATTGATTTGTTTATACGACTCACTGATGTCGGTTTTCTAGGTTTGTACGACTCACGTATGTCGGTATTACTTTGTTTATATGACTCACGTATGTCGGTATTACTTTGTTTATATGACTCACGCATGTTGATTGTTGGGTTTATACGACTTACATATGTCGGTATTGCTTTGTTTTACGACTCGCTTATGTTGATTGTTCGGTGTATAAGACATGTACGATTCACGGATATCGGTATTGCTTTGTTTATACCACTCACGTATGTTGATTGTTCGGTTTATACGACTCACGTATGTTGCATCGTGTGGTAATCATACTCATGTATGTTGCTTGGTTTTATTACCCGACACACGTTGGTACTTCTAGCTTAACGCAATTACTTTTTATTGGTTTTGCATTGTTTACGCGTTCAAGTATGTTGGTACTGCTTGGTTTACCCAACTCGCGTACATTGGTATTTCTTTACTCACATATGTTGTCATATTTTGGCAATCCGACTTAAGTATGTTGTTTCGTTTTATTATATATGTATGTTCACCTTGATACTCTTTGTTTTACCCAACAACTCACGTATGTTGGTTTTGATTGGTTTACGCGCCTCAAGTATGTTGATAGTGCATGTTGTATCCATCTCATGTAAATTGGTATTTCTTGGTTTACTCCACTCACGTACATTTGTATAGTTTTAACGACTCAAGTAAATTGGTATTTCTTGGTTTACCCGTCTTACGTAAATTAGTATGTTTGACCGTTTTACGTAATTTGGCATGTAAATTGGAATGTTTTTCCGACACCAAGTAATTTGTATTTCTTGGTTTACCCGACTCTAATCCGAGGCTTCTTTGACCTTACCAGCCCTTTTCTGACCTTACCAGCCCTTCTCTGACCTTACCAGCCCTTCTCTCTTACCAGCCCTTCTCTGACCTTACCAGCCCTTCTCTGACCTTACCAGTCCTTTTTTTGATATTTCATCTGGCTCTGTAGTACCTATAGTAAAAAAACGCGGGGAACTCCTCTCCCGAAAGGTTTTAAGTCAACATATCTAAGAAAGTATGCATTGAATTAACATGTCAAGCATCTAAAGTGATGATCAATATATTTATTTACTTATATAAACCGAAATATTTGGTATATTTTTCAAGTTGTAACGGTCAACCCTTTCCTGACGAAGTTTAAAAATATTAAATTTCCTACATGTGTTACTACTCAGATCACGAGTCACGTGATCATGACCGCACAATTTAGACAATTGCAAAATTGCGACCAACTTTTCCTTTTGACACTTGAAATTCTCTAAATAAATTCAATTGTTTATCTTTAAATTTTAAATCCTAATTCTACTCCGAGAAGTGTTTATTCCACTACTAAAATCCCTTCATGTTGTCAGTTGATAGTGGAGTAATTTGATGAGGGGACTATGAATGCCTTCAACGCGCGCGAGAATATCACGGGAATTTATTTAGTATGCAAAATGACAATATGGCGGATATAATAAATATTTGAATTGAATTGAATTGGATTGTATAGTCGCACCAACAGCTAAGGTCATTTGGCGACTTTCCAGCTTCCACTGGTGGAGGGAGACCCCAGGTGCCTCTCCGGGCAATTTTCGTGCACGGGCGGGCACCTGGGTAGAATCACCAACGTTCCGCAAGCCAGCTGGATAGCTTCCTCACATAAAGATTCCTAGGCCTTTGAGGGATCGAACCTATAGTCAGAGACCCGAACCACTCGGCCACGGACGCCCCGATATAGTAAATAAAAGTGTACTTAAAAACACAAATGTTTTATTGTGTCACTCAAATCGATAAAGGTGCAGTTTTACCATTGCAATTTGGTATTATAAACATTAATTGATTGATTAGTTAGGTTAAACTATCGTAAAAAATCGACTCGACGCCGCAAACATCGTTGAAAGTGAATGACTGGGTGTTTATAATAATCACCCCGTTTTTACTACAGGAGTTCCTCTGACCCTAAAAAGCCACATAAAAAGGCGTTTGGGGGTCAAAGAAGGCTTGGAATAACCCGACTCATGCATGTCACTACGTGGTCCCGCCTTAATTCCATTAAGCGACGGAAAAGCTTATATAAGCAGGATTTTTAAGCTGAAATTAAGGTTTTATTTCATACCCCAGGCAACTCGGCGTTTTCGCTTATTGGAGAAGGGTTGGATTGGGTATGAAAGTTATTACTCGGATCACGTAAAGGTACGTATTGCTTGACAATCCCAAATTAACAAATTATCTTATTTTAAATATATGTTTTGAATAGTTGTATGATACGTATTTTGTTTTGATCAATAGTCATGATAGTTTGTAAAACTTTTATGTTTTGTTTAAATGAAATGTGCTGATAAAACACAACATGAATCGACGTCCGCTTAAAGATATAAATTTCTTACAATTGATAGGATTGTATTTGTTTTGTAAATATGCTATTGTTTGTACTAAGATGAGACAGAAATAAAGATATATATAAAGATATATATATATATATATATATATAAGTGATGTAATTTATTTCTAAAACAACATATCGACTTGAACGCTTTACAATGTGTTCTTGCAATCAGACTAGACAATTTTCACCCGTTATTTCGCAGTTTAGCTTTACCTTTAATTAGGCGCGAATTTATTTATTTATTTGTATGGTGTTTTACGTCATTTTTAAAACATGTTAGGTTATATATGACGGTTGATTTGTTTGTGGTGGAGGCAGACCACCCACTTTTCCTGGGTAGAACCAGTACTGTACATCTCCCACCATCCGTAAGAATCGACACTTCCTCACTTACAAGTCGAGCTCCTAGTGGGGTTCGAACCCGCAGCGGTGAGAGGCGAAAGTTTACAACGCAACGTCGTTAACCATTCGGCCACGGAGACGCTAATTAGCTGCGAAACACACATACGCTTAGGGGGTACTTAGGAATTTTACTAGTATATATTGCAGCCATCAAATTGATTTAATTTGGTCATAAAATGCTGACAAGTTAAAACAGATTGCAGAAACAAATGATAGCAATTAGAAAATAAAAACAACACAAATGCTCGCTCGCGGACGTTCATCTTATTTCGTGATTGACATCGTCCTTGATGTCATACCATTACTGATCTTCGGTTGGGTTTATTTGCGAATAAAGACACTATTATACACGTGCTTGTGGGCATGATTTATAATAAGTAGTCTCGGTTCATAATATTTGCTTACCTGAAAGCATCACTTCTGTCCAAACATGCCAACGATGTACCATCAACTTTAAATGTTAGTGTAATTCAGATTGCAGTAATTAAACACATACACCCATTACAGTTATCGGACTGACCCGAATATATGTAGTAGTTTCGACTCATCTCAAGTTACTTGATAATCAGCTTGGTGTTGGCAGACCCAGCATGAGGACAATAAAATGGCAATAAATCACCTAACATGCCGGCTAATGAGCTAAAACTTTGTCCATGCAGAATTTAATGTTAGAAGTATATATCACTGCCTTATCTCTATTTTCAGAAAGCACTTTGTTACACCAACTTATTTATTGCTCTGGGGGCAATTAATTACATGGATGCATTATAGAGATTCTCAATAAACAGAGGAAATTCGGCACAGTTCTTTAACTGATTAATGGATATTGACAGCGTTTACGACATGAATCTGACATGTATATTGGAGTACTTAGATCCACCGCGTTTAGGTCTGTTAGCGTTTAGTTCAGTTATAAGACAAGACGAGATTATAAATTGGAAAACACGTTGCTTGTCCAGGATGCGTCGTTGAGTGCACATACGTGTTAAAGTGATAAGTTAGATAAAACTATTTTTATTTCAATAAATAAAACCATGAACTAATGATGAAAAAACAAAATCTTACTTTACGATGTTATTACACTTTTTATGGTAGGTAGTACACGTCTCACACCAAAATTAATTTTCCATAGGGTCCCATTGTAATGTTTTTGTTCGTGGCATAGAGATAAAAAAGATTTTGCAACATGTATTTATGCTTAAATTCTTCATTGATCCAATATCTGCATGCTATTAACTTTTAACGAATATTTACCAGATTGAACTTTTTTAATTTCATGTTTGCCTGACACCTATCAACATTTAGACAAAAATACAACCCCGTGGAGATTAGACCCATGATGTGTAAAATGAGGCAGAATTAGCTAGACATCTTATATCAACATGCATTTTTCTGGGATCTCTTCCTAAAATGCTGTAGATTTAGAACCTGGTAAAGATACATCAATGTATCCTGTAAAATGTAGAAAAGCGAACTTGTTTTTTTTATCTACCTCCTTCATCTGTAGGAGAGGAGTATTCAAGGGAGATAATAGTGGTGTGAGTCCTTAAGGTCTTTTTTTTTTCTAATGATCACCTCAGTAATAATTGAACATGTATACAAATCAATTACACGCTTAAAAGTGCTAAAAGTTTGATTCCATGTTTATTGCTTTTCAAATTATTCAAGTTTTAGTGACCTAGGGTATTGGTCGAAATTCAGGCCGAGCACCTTTAATATTTTGAAAATCTACAGTAGTGATAAGGATTTTGCATTTTCCTGGTCATTTGTGCTCAGCTATGTCTGAAACTTTCAAATATACATGAAAAGGCATCTCTACATCTGAATATAGCATAAAAATGATCTTTAAGAAATGATAATTGAGAAAAATGCTGAAAATAATAAACTCAAACTAAGGGTTACCCGTCAAAATTTAGATTTTCCAGGAAAAGTAACAGTCTCTCGCTTTAATTTTGACATTTTTTCAAAGTAGTCTGTCTTCATTGATATGTGTGTTTGTTTAACAAGCCAATAGCTGTAAAATAAAGCTAAAATTATGCTTATACCTGTATAGGTTTTGAAAATATAGTTAATTTTTAGTTAAACATGGTATCAAGTAAAATTTCTGCTAATTCCTGCAATATGAAGATAACTTGAAGTAACTATACATACACAGACGGGATTTCTGAATAACCGTGTTAACTGTGTCCTAACATGTCTGAAACGTTCACAGATACACAAACCATGCTTAGAGGTGAAGGATGTAAGGTACCCGTTCTGCAGCTCTAAAGCGCAAGGGCTTAGAGAAGAATGATGGAAATTCCAATTCTGAAGCTCTAAATTGCAAAGCATTAGAGATGAAAGATGAAAGATACCTGTTCTGCAGCTCAAAAGCGCAATGCCTTAGCATTAAAGGATGAAAGATACTCGTTCTGCAGCTCTAAAGCGCAATACCTTGGAGATGACGGATGAAAATGCCATTCTGCAGCTCTAAAGCGCAATGCCTTAAGAATAACGAATAAAGATACCCATTCTGCAGCTCTTTCTTAACGTCTCACACCAAAATTAATTTTCCATAGGGTCCCATTGTAATGTTTTTGTTCGTGGCATAGAGATAAAAAAGATTTTGCAACATGTATTTATGCTTAAATTCTTCATTGATCCAATATCTGCATGCTATTAACTTTTAACGAATATTTACCAGATTGAACTTTTTTAATTTCATGTTTGCCTGACACCTATCAACATTTAGACAAAAATACAACCCCGTGGAGATTAGACCCATGATGTGTAAAATGAGGCAGAATTAGCTAGAAATCTTATATCAACATGCATTTTTCTGGGATCTCTTCCTAAAATGCTGTAGATTTAGAACCTGGTAAAGATACATCAATGTATCCTGTAAAATGTAGAAAAGCGAACTTGTTTTTTTTATCTACCTCCTTCATCTGTAGGAGAGGAGTATTCAAGGGAGATAATAGTGGTGTGAGTCCTTAAGGTCTTTTTTTTTTCTAATGATCACCTCAGTAATAATTGAACATGTATACAAATCAATTACACGCTTAAAAGTGCTAAAAGTTTGATTCCATGTTTATTGCTTTTCAAATTATTCAAGTTTTAGTGACCTAGGGTATTGGTCGAAATTCAGGCCGAGCACCTTTAATATTTTGAAAATCTACAGTAGTGATAAGGATTTTGCATTTTCCTGGTCATTTGTGCTCAGCTATGTCTGAAACTTTCAAATATACATGAAAAGGCATCTCTACATCTGAATATAGCATAAAAATGATCTTTAAGAAATGATAATTGAGAAAAATGCTGAAAATAATAAACTCAAACTAAGGGTTACCCGTCAAAATTTAGATTTTCCAGGAAAAGTAACAGTCTCTCGCTTTAATTTTGACATTTTTTCAAAGTAGTCTGTCTTCATTGATATGTGTGTTTGTTTAACAAGCCAATAGCTGTAAAATAAAGCTAAAATTATGCTTATACCTGTATAGGTTTTGAAAATATAGTTAATTTTTAGTTAAACATGGTATCAAGTAAAATTTCTGCTAATTCCTGCAATATGAAGATAACTTGAAGTAACTATACATACACAGACGGGATTTCTGAATAACCGTGTTAACTGTGTCCTAACATGTCTGAAACGTTCACAGATACACAAACCATGCTTAGAGGTGAAGGATGTAAGGTACCCGTTCTGCAGCTCTAAAGCGCAAGGGCTTAGAGAAGAATGATGGAAATTCCAATTCTGAAGCTCTAAATTGCAAAGCATTAGAGATGAAAGATGAAAGATACCTGTGGTGCAGCTCTAAAGCGCAATGCCTTAGCATTAAAGGATGAAAGATACTCGTTCTGCAGCTCTAAAGCGCAATACCTTGGAGATGACGGATGAAAATGCCATTCTGCAGCTCTAAAGCGCAATGCCTTAAGAATAACGAATAAAGATACCCATTCTGCAGCTCTTTCTTAACGTCTCACACCAAAATTAATTTTCCATAGGGTCCCATTGTAATGTTTTTGTTCGTGGCATAGAGATAAAAAAGATTTTGCAACATGTATTTATGCTTAAATTCTTCATTGATCCAATATCTGCATGCTATTAACTTTTAACGAATATTTACCAGATTGAACTTTTTTAATTTCATGTTTGCCTGACACCTATCAACATTTAGACAAAAATACAACCCCGTGGAGATTAGACCCATGATGTGTAAAATGAGGCAGAATTAGCTAGAAATCTTATATCAACATGCATTTTTCTGGGATCTCTTCCTAAAATGCTGTAGATTTAGAACCTGGTAAAGATACATCAATGTATCCTGTAAAATGTAGAAAAGCGAACTTGTTTTTTTTATCTACCTCCTTCATCTGTAGGAGAGGAGTATTCAAGGGAGATAATAGTGGTGTGAGTCCTTAAGGTCTTTTTTTTTTCTAATGATCACCTCAGTAATAATTGAACATGTATACAAATCAATTACACGCTTAAAAGTGCTAAAAGTTTGATTCCATGTTTATTGCTTTTCAAATTATTCAAGTTTTAGTGACCTAGGGTATTGGTCGAAATTCAGGCCGAGCACCTTTAATATTTTGAAAATCTACAGTAGTGATAAGGATTTTGTATTTTCCTGGTCATTTGTGCTCAGCTATGTCTGAAACTTTCAAATATACATGAAAAGGCATCTCTACATCTGAATATAGCATAAAAATGATCTTTAAGAAATGATAATTGAGAAAAATGCTGAAAATAATAAACTCAAACTAAGGGTTACCCGTCAAAATTTTGATTTTCCAGGAAAAGTAACAGTCTCTCGCTTTAATTTTGACATTTTTTCAAAGTAGTCTGTCTTCATTGATATGTGTGTTTGTTTTACAAGCCAATAGCTGTAAAATAAAGCTAAAATTATGCTTATACCTGTATAGGTTTTGAAAATATAGTTAATTTTTAGTTAAACATGGTATCAAGTAAAATTTCTGCTAATTCCTGCAATATGAAGATAACTTGAAGTAACTATACATACACAGACGGGATTTCTGAATAACCGTGTTAACTGTGTCCTAACATGTCTGAAACGTTCACAGATACACAAACCATGCTTAGAGGTGAAGGATGTAAGGTACCCGTTCTGCAGCTCTAAAGCGCAAGGGCTTAGAGAAGAATGATGGAAATTCCAATTCTGAAGCTCTAAATTGCAAAGCATTAGAGATGAATGATGAAAGATACCTGTTCTGCAGCTCTAAAGCGCAATGCCTTAGCATTAAAGGATGAAAGATACTCGTTCTGCAGCTCTAAAGCGCAATACCTTAGAGATGACGGATGAAAATGCCATTCTGCAGCTCTAAAGCGCAATGCCTTAAGAATAACGAATAAAGATACCCATTCTGCAGCTCTTTCTTAACGTCTCACACCACAATTAATTTTCCATAGGGTCCCATTGTAATGTTTTTGTTCGTGGCATAGAGATAAAAAAGATTTTGCAACATGTATTTATGCTTAAATTCTTCATTGATCCAATATCTGCATGCTATTAACTTTTAACGAATATTTACCAGATTGAACTTTTTTTAATTTCATGTTTGCCTGACACCTATCAAAATTTAGACAAAAATACAACCCCGTGGAGATTAGACCCATGATGTGTAAAATGAGGCAGAATTAGCTAGAAATCTTATATCAACATGCATTTTTCTGGGATCTCTTCCTAAAATGCTGTAGATTTAGAACCTGGTAAAGATAAATCAATGTATCCTGTAAAATGTAGAAAAGCGAACTTGTTTTTTTTTATCTACCTCCTTCATCTGTAGGAGAGGAGTATTCAAGGGAGATAATAGTGGTGTGAGTCCTTAAGGTCTTTTTTTTTTCTAATGATCACCTCAGTAATAATTGAACATGTATACAAATCAATTACACGCTGAAAAGTGCTAAAAGTTTGATTCCATGTTTATTGCTTTTCAAATTATTCAAGTTTTAGTGACCTAGGGTATTGGTCGAAATTCAGGCCGAGCACCTTTAATATTTTGAAAATCTACAGTAGTGATAAGGATTTTGTATTTTCCTGGTCATTTGTGCTCAGCTATGTCTGAAACTTTCAAATATACATGAAAAGGCATCTCTACATCTGAATATAGCATAAAAATGATCTTTAAGAAATGATAATTGAGAAAAATGCTGAAAATAATAAACTCAAACTAAGGGTTACCCGTCAAAATTTTGATTTTCCAGGAAAAGTAACAGTCTCTCGCTTTAATTTTGACATTTTTTCAAAGTAGTCTGTCTTCATTGATATGTGTGTTTGTTTTACAAGCCAATAGCTGTAAAATAAAGCTAAAATTATGCTTATACCTGTATAGGTTTTGAAAATATAGTTAATTTTTAGTTAAACATGGTATCAAGTAAAATTTCTGCTAATTCCTGCAATATGAAGATAACTTGAAGTAACTATACATACACAGACGGGATTTCTGAATAACCGTGTTAACTGTGTCCTAACATGTCTGAAACGTTCACAGATACACAAACCATGCTTAGAGGTGAAGGATGTAAGGTACCCGTTCTGCAGCTCTAAAGCGCAAGGGCTTAGAGAAGAATGATGGAAATTACAATTCTGAAGCTCTAAATTGCAAAGCATTAGAGATGAATGATGAAAGATACCTGTTCTGCAGCTCTAAAGCGCAATGCCTTAGCATTAAAGGATGAAAGATACTCGTTCTGCAGCTCTAAAGCGCAATACCTTAGAGATGACGGATGAAAATGCCATTCTGCAGCTCTAAAGCGCAATGCCTTAAGCATAACGAATAAAGATACCCATTCTGCAGCTCTTTCTTAAGCTCTTTTTTTTTTCTAATGATGACCTCAGTAATAATTGAACATGTATACAAATCAATTACACGCTTAAAAGTGCTAAAAGTTTGATTCCATGTTTATTGCTTTTCAAATTATTCAAGTTTTAGTGACCTAGGGTATTGGTCGAAATTCAGGCCGAGCACCTTTAATATTTTGAAAATCTACAGTAGTGATAAGGATTTTGTATTTTCCTGGTCATTTGTGCTCAGCTATGTCTGAAACTTTCAAATATACATGAAAAGGCATCTCTACATCTGAATATAGCATAAAAATGATCTTTAAGAAATGATAATTGAGAAAAATGCTGAAAATAATAAACTCAAACTAAGGGTTACCCGTCAAAATTTTGATTTTCCAGGAAAAGTAACAGTCTCTCGCTTTAATTTTGACATTTTTTCAAAGTAGTCTGTCTTCATTGATATGTGTGTTTGTTTTACAAGCCAATAGCTGTAAAATAAAGCTAAAATTATGCTTATACCTGTATAGGTTTTGAAAATATAGTTAATTTTTAGTTAAACATGGTATCAAGTAAAATTTCTGCTAATTCCTGCAATATGAAGATAACTTGAAGTAACTATACATACACAGACGGGATTTCTGAATAACCGTGTTAACTGTGTCCTAACATGTCTGAAACGTTCACAGATACACAAACCATGCTTAGAGGTGAAGGATGTAAGGTACCCGTTCTGCAGCTCTAAAGCGCAAGGGCTTAGAGAAGAATGATGGAAATTCCAATTCTGAAGCTCTAAATTGCAAAGCATTAGAGATGAATGATGAAAGATACCTGTTCTGCAGCTCTAAAGCGCAATGCCTTAGCATTAAAGGATGAAAGATACTCGTTCTGCAGCTCTAAAGCGCAATACCTTAGAGATGACGGATGAAAATGCCATTCTGCAGCTCTAAAGCGCAATGCCTTAAGAATAACGAATAAAGATACCCATTCTGCAGCTCTTTCTTAAGGTCTTTTTTTTTCTAATGATCACCTCAGTAATAATTGAACATGTATACAAATCAATTACACGCTGAAAAGTGCTAAAAGTTTGATTCCATGTTTATTGCTTTTCAAATTATTCAAGTTTTAGTGACCTAGGGTATTGGTCGAAATTCAGGCCGAGCACCTTTAATATTTTGAAAATCTACAGTAGTGATAAGGATTTTGCATTTTCCTGGTCATTTGTGCTCAGCTATGTCTGAAACTTTCAAATATACATGAAAAGGCATCTCTACATCTGAATATAGCATAAAAATGATCTTTAAGAAATGATAATTGAGAAAAATGCTGAAAATAATAAACTCAAACTAAGGGTTACCCGTCAAAATTTTGATTTTCCAGGAAAAGTAACAGTCTCTCGCTTTAATTTTGACATTTTTTCAAAGTAGTCTGTCTTCATTGATATGTGTGTTTGTTTTACAAGCCAATAGCTGTAAAATAAAGCTAAAATTATGCTTATACCTGTATAGGTTTTGAAAATATAGTTAATTTTTAGTTAAACATGGTATCAAGTAAAATTTCTGCTAATTCCTGCAATATGAAGATAACTTGAAATAACTATACATACACAGACGGGATTTCTGAATAACCGTGTTAACTGTGTCCTAACATGTCTGAAACGTTCACAGATACACAAACCATGCTTA
Organism: Cyrtodaria siliqua; assembly: GCA_037043455.1. Taxonomy (NCBI): domain Eukaryota; kingdom Metazoa; phylum Mollusca; class Bivalvia; order Adapedonta; family Hiatellidae; genus Cyrtodaria; species Cyrtodaria siliqua. The sequence continues at coordinate 59,172 of JAWPHD010011160.1, forward strand.
GAGGTGAAGGATGTAAGGTACCCGTTCTGCAGCTCTAAAGCGCAAGGGCTTAGAGAAGAATGATGGAAATTCCAATTCTGAAGCTCTAAATTGCAAAGCATTAGAGATGAATGATGAAAGATACCTGTTCTGCAGCTCTAAAGCGCAATGCCTTAGCATTAAAGGATGAAAGATACTCGTTCTGCAGCTCTAAAGCGCAATACCTTAGAGATGACGGATGAAAATGCCATTCTGCAGCTCTAAAGCGCAATGCCTTAAGAATAACGAATAAAGATACCCATTCTGCAGCTCTTTCTTAACGTCTCACACCACAATTAATTTTCCATAGGGTCCCATTGTAATGTTTTTGTTCGTGGCATAGAGATAAAAAAGATTTTGCAACATGTATTTATGCTTAAATTCTTCATTGATCCAATATCTGCATGCTATTAACTTTTAACGAATATTTACCAGATTGAACTTTTTTTAATTTCATGTTTGCCTGACACCTATCAAAATTTAGACAAAAATACAACCCCGTGGAGATTAGACCCATGATGTGTAAAATGAGGCAGAATTAGCTAGAAATCTTATATCAACATGCATTTTTCTGGGATCTCTTCCTAAAATGCTGTAGATTTAGAACCTGGTAAAGATAAATCAATGTATCCTGTAAAATGTAGAAAAGCGAACTTGTTTTTTTTATCTACCTCCTTCATCTGTAGGAGAGGGGTATTCAAGGGAGATAATAGTGGTGTGAGTCCTACAGGTGTAGCGGTCGGAATACATTACACATCAATTACATCTTAGAGAATAGTTGAATGTTTATTTTTCATAAAGTTTTGGACGATATCTACAATGAATAAAATCAGTCTATACTTTAGCTAGATAGTGTAGCATAGTCGCTGACATTTTCTTTGTTTTTTGCACAGTTGTATTTATTTAACTGAAAATAACACCTGTCATAATGACTGTTGTACTCTAACTACCAGTTATCGGAAGTTAGAGTATGGCAGACATATGAAAACGTTCCTCGATATATAAATCAACCAACAAGACCATACTATATCTATTACTGTTTCTTGTTTATCATATACATGTAGTAAATATATTTAATATAATACATTAGTATACATTTCATGATATATCTGTGAAGCATATGTTAAATTTATTTTATAAACTAATTTTACCTATTTTGAACTATGGGGCTGAAGTTTTTTTTTTTTCAGAGGCTAAAGTAATCGAACGAGTTCATTTCCAATTTTGTAAACATTTATTAGGAGTAAAAATTCAAACTCAAAACGATTTTATCAATTGAGAGTTAGGAAGAACTACATTACAACAATATAGAATGATAGCTATTATTCGTTATTGGTTTAAACGTTTGAAATGCAATGAGTTAAAATATATTAAAGTTGCATATAATACACTGTTAGCAGACTTAGACAAATATCCAAATAAGATTTCTTGGGTTAGATCTGTGAAAAATGTTCTTGAATGATTAGGATTTTTTGATGTTTTGTTTTTTTCAAGGGGTGGGAAATGTAAATAGTTTCTTTCTCTATTTAATCAGAGATTAAATGATACTTTTGTACAGAAATATAACGAAAATTTATCAAATTTAACTAGAGTGAATTGTTACATTTTATTCTCTGAATTCAGTTTTAAACCCTACTTAGATAACGTTACTACCAACAAGTTTAGATTAGCATTAACTAGACGGTAGGGTGTCATCCAACATACTTGAAATAGAGACTGGAAGGTGGCACAAACCTGCAAAAATACCACTTTCAGAAAGAAAATGTAAACTTTGTACTTTTTTAGAGGAAGAATTTCATTTTATACTAGAATGTCTACTTTATCATGATTTTAGAGAGGTGTATATTTTATTGAAAAAGACTAAATATACCCAAATTTATAGAATTGTTGCAATCAAAAAATGTTAAAATTGTTAGAAATCTCGCTATTTTTATTTTTAAAAGCTTTCAAAAAGGAAAAGAAACTTACGATATACGAGAATTCCTCCTCTTAGTTGCTTATTTATCATATAATGTCAAATGACATATCAGTCTGAAACGAAAAGTCATATATCTTTCTACTTTAAGGTTAGCCTTACGTTAAGATAATAATAAAATATAAGGTTATAACGATTATATGCAGGCCTGCCAAATCTTCGGATTTTTCAGTCGATCTCCGGATCTCCGGATTTAAGTGTACAATCTCCGGATTTTTCACCGAAACGAAATCTTCACCATTTAACAGCTATATTTTTTTCAGTTTATCAGCTATGTCCCGAATTGGTCATGTTACGCTCCCTAGTCGTTCTACATTCGACTTTAGTTCTCCGTTCTACATTCGACTCCAGTTCTCCTTCTACATTTGACTTTACTTCTCCGTTCTACATTCGACTCTAGTTCTCCATTATACATTCAATTTCAGTTCTCCGTTCTACATTCAGCTGTAGTTCTCCGTTCTATATTCGGAGTAGTTATTGACAAGACTCTAATAAAATCTTCCTGTTGCATTTTAAGTTTTAAATCAAACCCAATCTCTGTGACGTTAAAGTAGAATACCGCTTAACCGGTGCTATACAGCTTGAGATATGTTGCACCTTAGTTACCTTTCATGATCATTCTTAATAAAACCGAGTCTGCCACTTTTTTGCCACTTTTCTCTCTTGAACGTGTTTGTTGCTTCCAACGGATACCCTTTTCAGTATTTATTAATACTACTTCCCTTTATTGAGGACTGTTTGTAGAATATACAGTTGTGAAAAGAACACTGTAATGAAACTTGCACGGCTCTAAATAACCTATGCTGTGTTGATCAGCCGTTTGTACACTCAATGCATAATATGTTTATTGAAGCACCGGTTCAAACTTACTAGCGCTTCCGATGTCGAACATTACTGCAAATTCATCGGATATAATTGCATGGTGCATCGAAAGCGGTTCTTTAAGAGTGTTAATCAGTGAGCTGTTGAAAACTATATTTGTTTTTATAGACTCTGAATACGTAAACATGGTGCTAAAGTTAAAACTTTGTTATATTTTGATGAATCGCAATAATCCAGAATAATGTAATAACTAAGAAAAACAATTTTGTTATTTGTTGCTCTGTGTGTTTATTATTGCATATGTCATTTTCTTGTCTTGACTTTCAAGCAAGATAGCCTTTTTTGTGTAACATTTATTGAAGCCTACGTGTTTTTGTTTTTTTTGACGTTTTGACATATTTTTTAATTTTGACGACGAACGTTTTTACTTTTATATAATTGACGTTTTTTTTTTAAATTTGGCGGTGCATTGCTACAAACCTGCATCCACCTCGGCGATCTTTGGGGAATACCCGCCCGAAAAGTGAAAATGCTTTAGCCATTATAATGGTCATTTTCAGAAATAGTGAGGTCAGATATGGTTCAAAACTGCAAAATGAATATGCGTCAAACTGAAATTTATTATAATAAAAGCATAAATGAGTATGTGAACTGTCAAAATCTAAAAGATGCAAACACAGCACAACCATTGCCATGTGCCTGTAACACCACAACAAACCGGTGAAGCCCTTGCGGGTAACTGATGTTATTGAACGTGTTTGATTAATTCATAAAGTGACTCATACATTACTGTTTTTTTACATCAAAACTAATAAATATTGGGATAATTGGCTCTTTATCGTTGTTAAAATCGACTTAAACACAATAAACAGATTTAGCATTATGTTGTCCTAAACACTATTTGTATTATCTCAAACAATAACATTTTAAATAGAAATGGAAGACAACTAGACATATTATCAGTTTTGCACACACAGTTATGACTATACGATTAATGGCCACAATTTGTAATGCATGATACGTGTGCACATCTGCTTTAAAACAAAAGAAAACCAATTATTATTTTCATATGGATCACTTGTGTTATTATAAAATTGGGTAACATCAAAGACGCTGTTACACCTAAAACTACTCCAGAGGTTTTATCAGTTTTGCATCAGTCATTACTGTAGTTGTTTTGTGGGGTTATTCTGGGAAGCTTATTACACGTTCACTATTTTTTAAAAAACAAAAAGAACACAATATTTAACACGAAAACGAGTGATTCGTGCTATAATAAAAGTGTCTTTAGTGTTGCTATATGTGTATATGATGTTACCTTAATCTTACTTTGCGAATTTGACTATTACGGCAATAAACACGGTTATATTTATTAGCGATAGAGCATTACGGAAATAAATACGGTTATATTTATTAGCGATAGAGCATTACGGCAATAAACACGGTTATATTTATTAGCGATAGAGCATTACGGCAATAAACACGGGTATAAATCAATAAACACGGTTATATTTATTAGCGATAGAGCATTACGGCAATAAACACGGGTATATTTATTAGCGATAGAGCATTACGGCAATAAACACGGTTATATTTATTAGCGATAGAGCATTACGGCAATAAACACGGTTATATTTATTAGTTAAACATGACTAAATATTCATAAGTTCAAACAATTGTCCCTGGCATTACGTACTGGTTGTCATTAATGCTACCTCATGTGTATGTACTGTTACGTTTTGCTATCATTCAATATGAACTGTATTTGTACGTATTCTAACTCTGTGTAGCACCGCTAAATGTTAAAATTCCGCTTAATGTTAAAACTTCCTCTAAATGTTAAAAATTACTAAACGTTAACTGTTATCAAATTTAACATATAGCGTTTCGCGGAATCCGTTAACCGCTAAATGTTTAAAGTCAACAAAGCTATCTGAAATATGTAATGATATGAACAGTGCTGCTTTAATCGACTCAGTTGCATTTTATAATTCTTTCATTACGGAAGAAACATTATTAAAATACTGAACTTGGTCCAAATGGTCAAAGCAGAACTGGCTTCAAATGTTGAACGCAGTACTGGCTTCGAATGTTGAACGCAGAACTGTATTTGAAGGAATACTACTTTGCTGTGTTATGTGTTAATTTAGTATTTTTTTCCGAAAGGAAAGATCTTACGCAGCCATACACCATTCGATTAAAGCAGCATATTCTACATACAATGTATAGCGGAAATTCCCGTGTCGCGTTTCTTTTTCCCTTCAGTATAGTTTATCATATAGTGTAGGGAAAACGTTCTGGTTACGGCATTGGTTTGTTTGATTTTACTTCAAATAAAACGTGAAAACTATATGCGTATTGCTTTATTATATATAACAGGATATAGCAACAACTATTTCGAAATTCTTTTAGTGATTAACGATGTCAGTGCATTATTATTAATGATATGATGAAATAAAGAAACATGTTTATTTAGACACCACTGAATTGTTATTCTGCTTTAAATGTAGTATATGTAAACATCTTGTTCCTAGCTGTATTTAAACTCAGATTTGATCGAAACGTTCATAGACATAGGTTGCTGTATCGGTTTTGGAAACTACATTTTTTTTAAAACAAACACCTAAAATTAATTAAAACAAAACAAAAAAAGTTCAGTAAAGTTCTTTTTTTTCGTGTTATTTGTTGAAAACAGACATATTTTAAGACTAACTATATTACTCTGGGACACATTTTCAGGAAAACTTAAACATGTTTGTTTTCAACAAATAACACGAAAAAAAAAGAATTTCTTTTTTAAGATGGGCTTTTTTTTTGTGGGGGTGGGGTGGGATGGGGGGGGGGGGATTTTCTGCGGGTGGGGGCTTTTTTTTTTTTTTTTTTTTTTTAAACTTTTTCGTAGCACGGAGAAATAGAGTCGAATGTAGAACGGAGAACTAAGTTCGAATGTAGAACGGAGAACTTAATTTGAATGTATAACGGAGAACGGAGAACTTAAGTCGAATGTAGAACGGAGAACTCAAGGTGAATGTAGAACGGAGAACTGCAGTCGAATGTTGAACGGACAACTCAAGCTAAATGTTGAACGGAGAACTCAAGTCGAATGTAGCACGGAGAACTCAAGTCGAATGTAGAATGGAGAACTCAAGTTGCATGTAGAACGGAGAACTAGGTTCGAATGTTGAACGGAGAACTCAAGTCGAATGTAAAACTGAGAACTCAAGTTGAATGTAGAACGGAGAACTCAAGTTGAATGTAGAACGTAGAACTGGAGTCGAATGTAGAACGGAGAACTCAAGTTGAATGTAGAACGGAGAACTGGAGTCGAATGTTGAACGGAGAACTCAAGTCGAATGTAGAACGGAGAACTCAAGTTGAATGTAGAACGGAGTACTGGAGTCGAATGTAGAACGGAGAATTGAAATAGAATGTAAAACGGAGAACTAGGTTCGAATTAGAACGGAGAACTGCAGTTGAATGTAGAACGGAGAACTCAAGTTGAATTTTGAACGGAGAACTCAAGTTAAATGTTGAACGGAGAACTAAAGTCGAATGGAGAACGGAGTACTCAAGTCGAATGTAGAATGGAGAACTCAAGTTGAATGTAGAATGGAGAACTAGAGTCGAATGTAGAACGGAGAACTAGGTTCGAATGTAAAACACAGAACTGCAGTTGAATGTAGAACGGAGAACTCAAGTTGAATGTTGAACGGAAAACTCAAGTTAAATGTTGAACGGAGAACTAAAGTCGAATGTAGAACGGAGTACTCAAGTTGAATGTAGAACGGAGAACTGGAGTCGAATGTAGAACGGAGAACTCATGTTGAATGTAAAACGGAGAACTGGTGTCGAATGTAGAATGAAGAACTCAAGTCGAATGTAGAACGGAGAACTCAAGTCGAATGTAGAACGGAGAAATCAAGTTGAATGTAGAACGGAGAACTGGAGTCGAATGTAGAACGGAGAACTCACGTTGAATGTAGAACGGAGAACTGGAGTCGAATGTTGAACGGAGAACTCAAGTCGAATGTAGAATGGAGAATTCAAGTTGAAAGTAGAACGGAGAACTCAAGTTGAATGTAGAAGGGGTGTTAAACGGAGAACTGGAATCGAATGTAGAACGGAGAACTCAAGTCGAATGTAGAACGGAGGACTCAAGTCGAATGTATAACGGAGAACTCAAGTCGAAGGTAGAACGCAGAACTGGAGTCGAATGTAGAACGGAGAACTGGGTTCGAATGTAGAACGGAGAACTCAAGTCGAATGTAGAACGAAGAACTCAAGTTGAATGCAGAACGGAGAACTCAAGTTGGATTTAGAACGAAGAACGTGGAACGCAGAGCCAACTTCACACACATGATAAAATAACGTGACGTCGGGATGATTTCCTAGGTTAATAGATCCTAAAACGGTTGGACACGCCCGGTATTAAAATGTGTGACTTTTGTTTTCAAGTGACTTTAATTACACACTCTTCAGCATGTTTAGGAATTGTGAGAAAAAAATCAGTGTTTGCAGTTGTTAATCAATATCCTTCAATTTCAAAATATGCACTTAAGTTATTATAAATTACTCTAGCAATAACATGTAACACTGATACAATGTATATTCTTCTGGTGCGTTTTCATTGACCGCCAGTATATATACACAACAGTCGTACAGTACGCCAACGTCGTTATCTTATCTTAGATCCTATACTGAGATACATTTAAATATATTTGGCATTTATCAACACGGAATGAACAATGTCATTCGGTAAGAGACACATTTATATAGCCTATTGAAAATAGTACGTTAAAATTAAAAAATCAGTTTCTACCTCGTGCTGTAATTTACAGATGTAATATTATAATTAATTAATAACACGCTTACACTTTTTACAAAATGTACTCTGTTATTACTATGAAATGAAAAATGAAAGTACATTTCGAAACAAACAGATTACAAATAAATTAAAGCTCTAGTGGTCATAACTTATACAAATGTTAGTGTTTTAGTGTTGGTTTGGTATTTTGTTCCCACATCACATCACATCACATCACATCACATCACATCACATACATCTCATCACATCACATCACATACGTCACATCACATCACATAATGTCACATCATATCACATCATATCACATCACATCATATCACATCACATACATCATATCACATCATATCACTTAATATCATATAACATCACATCATATCACATCACATCACATCATATCACATATATCATATCACATCACATCATAACACATCATATCACATCACATCATATCACATCACATCATATCACATATATCATATCACATCACATCATAACACATCATATCATATCATATCACATCACATCACATCAAATCACATCATATCATAACATATGAGAATAAACAATATAACGCTAGTGTCATCACACACTGTTTGCTTTTAATTGTATTCTTTTAATTAAGAATATATAACGCATATCGATTTTTTTTCAGTTGATGGATGTAAACATTCTTTGCCTTTTGGATATGATATTGGAGCAGAATGTTAAAATCAAATAGAAGTTGACCTAAAACAACATGATGTGCTATTGGCATTCGTGTTTCATAACAATACAATTAAATCGAATACGAATTTGGGTAGTAACACGATTTACAGTAAATGATATCGTTCAAGTAAAATCAAAATGGTAGCACGTTTATTCATCAAAGGATCGTTGTGTTTTTTCATTCCAATAAAACTAAATCAAATACGAGTTTTGCCAGTATCACACACGATTAATAGTGTATTTGATGAGTAAATAAATATTATACCATTAACTGATATTGTTCAAAAACGATTTATTCATCTAAGTAAAATTGTGTTGTTATTTTTTATTTTCAGAGGTTACAACTGCAACAGTTCTTTTACTGTCTCTTTTCAGTCATTCCTGTAAGTATGCTTGCTTCAGAGGTTTACATAAACAAGTCAGGGACAAGCATAAACTTACATACAAACAGCATGCATCATGTGTTTTCTGTATTTTATCGTTCCGTATTTCGTTCAGACCATCAATAAGGTTTATCGTACATGCAACATAATTGTGTTTGCTAAAGTTTAATCTTCTCGCATGTAACACAGGCTTATTGAACTTACAATCACTACAGTTGAAAATGCAACAGATGGTCTATTTTGAATTTGTAGAGATGGAATTGAAGGCCTCGTGAAAAAATGCGTTTGAATGAAAGAAGTAAAGCAAATGTTATGCAACTGTTAAGTACGGTGTGCTGTTAGGGCCATCTTGCCATCGCATCTTACCATCGACCATCGATGGTCGATGGTCGATGATAAGATGCGATGGTCGATGGTAAGATGCGATGGTCGATGGTAAGATGCGATGGCAAAATGGCCCTAACAGGACACCGTAGTTAAGTGCCATATTTTAACTTTTGTGAAAAGTAATAGACTTTTGTACTAACATAAACTGCAATCTCAATTTGAACAAAAAACCAGCGGACTGAAAATAATCAAAAATAAAAAATGTTGCGTTTTTAGATGTACACTCAGTACATATATAGTCGCACATTTTCTGATCTTCTGAATCTCAGTGTGGAAGTTTAAAATAAATTCCTTCGGCCACGGAGTTTTATGTCATTCAATTGTGCTGATATGGGTCTGAGTTGTGCTGATATGGGTCTGAGCACAAACCTAAGATCAAACCGATAGGCTTTGTGAAACTGATATAACATTCATGTGACACGGAACGAAAATTTCACAAAATATTTCCCGACTTTAAACATACATATCATAAAATGTTTTAAAAATACATGCTGCATTCATGCCAAATTCTATAAAAAAAAATAATTCATACTTATTGTTTTCCCTTTTATTTTTCACAATACTAAACAGTACACAGCATTAATTCTCCTTACAAATGACGCATGCTATAATTAACTCTATACACATATGTCATATTGTTAGTTTGTAATTCCTTGTTTGAATCATGTTTGCAGATGCTGGTCAGCAATGCCTATCATGTAGCGGAGTAGAAGGTTCGGATGACTGTCAGCATATAACAACATGCAATGCTGATGAGGTATGTGAAGATTTGATCATGCTTACACCGTACAGATACTGATTGAAATACTCATATCATGCTTATCTATAAGGGGTACATCATGTTTTATCGTTGGGGTTTAGGAGTTCGACATAAACTTGAGAAATAATGATATTTTCTAACATAAAGGGCTTAAATATAATAAATGAGCCTGAACGTGACCTCTTATTTACAAGGAAATTATTTTTGCCAGACAGGAATATGTGCCACTCTCTGTTAGGCATCAGGGTTGATTGAAGCATTTTACGCCCAATTAGATTCAAACTATAATAATGAAATCAGAGTTTAGATCTGAGCAACACGGGGCTAACAATATATGGTACGAGTGTGTGCCAAAACCTGTTACGTGATTTTACAAACTAGATATTCTTATCTGTATAAATAATGTTACATTGTTTTAATCAAACGACTTATATGTACTGTGTTTTATTTATTGTTGGACAGTTATTGTTAATCAGTTCATAACAGGTCTGACCTGATGTGATAACAGATCTTTTAGTATTTCTTTATTTGCGCTTATTAGGTGGATACTCCCCGGGTGCTTTTTTACAAATTTCACAGTTTACCCAAACTCATTTTAATGGCATTTTAAACTTTGAGTATCATATAGTTTTTTTTTATATGTGATACTCATAAGGTTGTTTAACAATAGTTGTCCAATTCGTATCACATTAAATGTATTATAACTCCTGCACAGACCAAAATGATAATTATGCTTTGATATGAATTATTGAATGTTATATGTTAATGTGCAATTATATCGTCTCCTATAATTCTTTTAGAATTGTGATTGCAATTCATGTTTTATGTATGAAATAATGTATATATGCATGCATATTTGATTGTAAACAATGAGACGCAAACAACATGAATAAACTATTAAACTAAACTAAACTATCTTGATTAATACGACACGTTTATCATGAATTTGAATATTGTTTAAATGTTAGCATCTTCTAAACAAGGCTTAATATGCTTGCTTTATCATGCAGATATGCACTTTTCTGCCTAATAAAGGGATGACCTATTAAATTTTGCTTTATTGGGCACTGACCAATAGAGCAAATCAATGCGGTATCCCTCGGCGCTTATTGTACGTAACAATATCTGACGTCATGCACGTAACGTTGACTAACGTCATAAAACAAACAAACAAAAAACAAAAACATGGCGGCGTCCTCGATAAGCTTAACATTCTGAGAAATAGGTAATAATAGTAATTCATACAAAAAATGTGGATAATCTACATGATAGATAGAATATTATGTTAGTGTCTTTTACTATCAAGTTTATTAGGCTCGGCACGAAAACGAAGAATGGCTCGGCATAGCCTCGCCATTCTTCGTTTTCTAAGCCTCGCCTAATAAACTTGATAGTAAAAGGCACTGACATAATATTCTCTATTTAAGAGACGGTTTGATAGCAGCATGTATATCAGAGTGTATATCAGCACGCCCTTATGCTTCTTCAATCAACAGCAACATATTGTCAACGAGAAAAATTCGGATAACCCGACACTAGCCAAGAGTCTGATTGGACAATATCTCCAGTGAAAGCAGGCAATGATTTACAACTAATTGCTGTGTTTTCAGGTGTGTGTCATGCACAACTACGTCAACGAAACTGGAAGTGTACTGTACGACTTGGGTTGCTCATTAAACCAGGTAAACTGAGCTGCTATGACTAAGCTCTTGTTGCACAATTTTGAGTTAAAAATAAATTATCTTTCCAAAGGTCTTCTTTAACAACACATCCTAGTTTATGCTAGGCTTGTATACATTTTTTTTAAAACAACATATAAGCGTATCGTTTACTATTTGCTCTGGATGTGGACTAAATTGTAAGTGATTTACTGTTGATGGGGTATACTTTTATTTCCACTATCTTGTCAATGTGGGCCCTGAAGACAGGATAATAGCGTGGTTGTGTACTCATAAAATCGATTTAAGCGCTAACCAATAGGCCATATTGCCATACTGCCTACTGACAGTTTAAAGTCGGTAACCGTGTCTTCACCACTCTTTGTGTTGTGGATTGTCCTTTTCATATATTTACTTTGCTCTTTGTTTGTGGTACAGTGTGGTACAGTGTGGTACAGTGCGGTACAGTGTGGTACAGTGCGGAACTACACATTTGTAAATCGTTTACTGTAACTGAAAATAACACCTGTCAGAATAGCTGGTGTACAACAACTACCAAATACTGGAACTTAAAGTGTGTCAGAGAGATGAAGTGGACATGCTACAAAGCAAACAGAGTTTGTTCTCATCTCGTTGATTAATTCAAACACCTATCTGTCGATGTTTAAACATCAAACTCGACTAGACCCTTCTCTATCTATTACATATTACAACTCTAAGTATGTTCAGTACTATATGGTTTTAAACGTCCACAAAGTGTTTATTAAGTCGCAAAGACTACGCGACCATGCTGTATAGGAACGTATTAATACCGACGTCGCTGAATTTGTATCTATTTATAGGGATGCCATCATTCAATGGACCCTATATTTGGACGTCGATCAGAGGGACATCACGTGAAATGTACCATCTGCTGCAATTCCACTCGGCTCTGTAACCAGGACTTGACATGTACCAACATGACGCACATACGTAAATAACACACTGCATTTTGAGATTCTCTGTATTAATACTAGGTACTAGGGTGACATGTTTATGTTCGATATCCTTGGAGGTATTTCGTATTTGCACTGTGCGCGGTCAGTATAAAGAAATAAGAAGCCAAGAATAAGAACATTGTGAAAAATTCTTATTTGTTTAATTTGCGTTGTTATATACGGTATGCTTGTTGACACGTGACTTTCCCGGCTCCTACACACCAATGCCAGGAATAATACACCGGCTGTATACTAAGATATGTTGTATATGTTACTTTAAGACATTATTTATTGAGAAACGTATAATATTTAAAAATGCGCGAATTGGCGAAAAGCATTTACTGTTTATATTGATAATATAAATATTCAAAACAATCAATATCCGATTACACTCCAATTTTAAATTAAATACATGCAGTAATACTGTATAGCCGTGTCAAATGTTTCAATATATTTGCTTTTAAATGCGTTGTGTGTTCTCTTGAAATTAAACATGTTAAATATCAATACAATTAAAAATGTGTTGGAACTGATCCTGACATTATGTACAATATGTATGGGGCTTAAGCTCGCTTTTAACAATCGTTCAGTCCTATCACGCCTACTTGTAGCCGAGAGCTAAATACCGAAGCTTAGAGTGCTTGCACACTGGAATACCACGCCGTAGATGCATGACATGATACCCCACTCAGTCATATTATACTGACACCGGGCCGACCAGTCATAGAACTGTCTTTTGAACAGCCACAGAACTGTCCTTTATATGTTAAACGTCAATCTTTTATAAAGACTATTTAAATATAGTTGTACGAATATTTGTTTAGATAAATGTTGTCTTTTAACAACTCATAAAATAAGAAAACAATTTATAGTGTATGCCTTTATGTAAATATATTAAGAGTATTTCGTCTTGAAATTGAGCCTTGGATTTATTTAAATATTGATTTCTGCCACGTTACAATTCGTAAATATGTGCTGCTTGCATTGAAATGGTGGTAGTAAGTCTTTTCGGTACAATTAAATACATATACTTGTCTACTTGTAATAACATGTAGCTTAACACATATTATAGTACAAGATGTTTATGCTATTGTTACTGATATTTGAAAATACATTAGCATGTCCTGAATGCATTGGCATACATTTTAACTTTGGTTTAAAATTTCGTTGTTACTCGGAAGATTCGAGTTATAAAATTGCACTGAACACTACATCCTAGTATATATGTAGTGTTACAGGTAAAATGTAACAAAGAAAGGAAGTGCAAAACCAGCAACAGCATTTTTTAACATATAATCAACACATTTATTCAAATAGTACAATGACAAATATTCACAGAATACCCATACATTAGATCCACTATTTATTTAAAATCCGATTTAAGAACCAGATAATAGTGTCAAGTGTCCCTTTAATATAAATTGTCAAGTGGCTCTCTAATCCCGTTTTATTTTAAGTCTTTCCTGGTTTATGTGTTCACAATAGTCAAAATAATCCAATGTCATTTATCTTACTGAACAAATATCAAACCATCACAAAAGCAACCTTGAATGACAGAAGCACACTATCATATGATGTTAAATGTAAATATCAACATCTTATTTACCCATCCAGAAACTTCTATATTTACTTATTTTAAAGTCTCTATCCCGCCGTCAACATGCATACTTTAACAACACATATACACCGCTTCTAAACTTACTGACAACGAGTTATATATATATATATATAACTTGCATATTTTGAGAATACAAACTCTATAGGCACAACATAATTGTGTTTGCCCGGCCAGGCCAAACCCCAAAATTGGATCGGTTTAAGATTCATCAACTCATAATTCATTTTACGCCTTTCAATCACGTGTATTTTAAGAATCCGTATATAAAACTATAATTTTATTCGGCTCATACACATTATTATATGACCTGAACATCGGGATTGAGTTTTGATAAATGGTTTTGTGTCGTTATTTGGCGGGTTAGTTTTTTTAAATAAATGACATTGGAAAACACTACATGTCAACATCATTATTACAAACACGAATAGGTAACAGTTTGCATACACCTCTTTACGTGGTCTCGCCTTAAATCCATTAAGCGATGGGAAAGCTTATATTAGCAGGATTTATAACGGATATCTCGAAAATAAAACACGTTTGAAAAATTACTGAAAAAATGCGTTAACTTGTTTAAAAGTACCTAATAAATGTATTACAATATGCACACGTTTGAAAGCGAAATGAAGGTTTTATTTCATACCCGAGCCAACCCCGTTTTCGCTTCTTTCAAAAGGGGTTGGATGGGGTATGAAAGTTAATACACGGACCACGTAGTGTATCAGATATACCGGGCCACAGTAAAACAGAATAAACTGATTTTTTTTATATATGAATCGGAATAACGTCACTAGGGGCAATAATCGCAGTTGTTCACGTCGAACCCGAGACATTATTTCCCGTCACAATTTCGCTTAATTAGAAGTGACACATAATGGAATGTAACCGTCGAAAGTTTTAATTATATAAACTATAACTTTTGAAAACATATTTTGACAATGAAGCCTATTATTTTCTAACCCTAAGTTATGTAATAGTCAACGTATGGTCGAATTGAGTTGGTGGATTTAAACATCGAGATAGTCTTACCCTATCGAGGCCTTTAAATCAACCACCGAGATGAGACCATACCCAATTTGTTTTGCAGCATGCCAAGTTCAGCTGTCTGCCATATTATAACTTCCGATAACTGGTAGTTTGAGTACATCGGCCACTATGCCAATAGTTATTTTCAATTAAATGATTTAAAAACACTGAAAAGAAATGTCAGCGACCATGCTACAAAACCATTAAAGAATACATCTGAAAAAGTTGATTATGAGATTTTTTGAAAATTTCTCGGATGACCCTGCCAGTTCTATAATCTTTAGGTTCAGATTAAAACTAGTCTCATTACATTTCAGCATCTCACCTTCCTAGAGAATGTGCTGATGTTAAAAAGGACACACCAAGTGCTGTAAGTGGTGTCCACACCATCTACCCGTATGGTACAGAGGAGCAGCCAGTTTTGGTGTTCTGCAAGTTTGATGCAAGTGGACTAGCATGGACGGTATATATTACGACCAATATTAGCCACATCACAATAATAAATATAACAACGTTGTGAATAACCGGCATACATAAGCGTGAACTACAAACGGTTCTGCCGATTCAATGATATAACCTAATGTAATTACCTAGTTAAAAAATCTAAATGTACATGCATTCACTGGACAGTAGAGGCTGTTTAGGATGTGTTCAAATTGAATAAACAAACACGAATCCGAATTGTTTGCATTCTTCATTACAAGGTTTGCAAACAGTATTACAAAGGAGAATGTCTGTTGGTGACGTTATAATCTGAGGGGGAAGTGCTCAATTTTACACACATGCCCATGGTGTCTCAGAAAGAACACAACTAAGCATCTTTCCTGGTTGTTTTGGAGGCTATAAATAGAAAAATGCGAAACTATCAAAAACTTCCAAAAACTAGCTAAACTGGCTGATTTTGCCTCTTCATCAACTTGGAAAAACTTATTAAAAAGTCGGTGAAGGTATGTAAACTATGGTATTTACTGATATATAAGAGCAAGATGAGTGCAGAAATGAGCCTGATATACTGAGGAATTCTTTTTTATAGTTATTTATTGACATTTGAAATATTGGTAAAATTGCATTTAAAGCTTGTTTTGAGAGAGAGAGAGAGAGAGAGAGAGAGAGAGAGAGGGGATGGGTGTTGGGGAGTGGTGTGTGGAAAACTTAAAGAAATGAGGCACAAATTGTAAAGACAATGCTTGTTGGTACTTTTATTTGGTATGAAAACATGGGTAATTTAATGGTCTTCAAAGAAATGTATGATCCAATGATGGTGTGATTTATTTTTTCTCAAGGATTCTCTAGAATTGGATATTAAACTGTGGAATGCCCCTTAGTTTAACTGGAGAAGTTCTGGAACCGAACATTGCCCAAAACAACAGCCGCTATGATACACCTGTACAATCATATTTCAAATCAAATGACCTTATAAACATTGACAGATTATTCAGAGGCGATATAACGGATCTGTGGATTTCTATAGAAATTGGCAGGCATACAAAGAAGGATTTGGATCTCCATATGGCGAATATTGGTTAGGTTCGTAAACTCGTTATATAATATTTGTACCATAGCTCTAATGGGTTTCCTTTGTTCTTGCTTATGATATAACTTTCATAAACCTGAAGGTTGTTTATACCACAATAGCCTAAATACACACTATGCATCGTGTAATACCCGAGGATATACACAGCATATGTTAGTTATTGTGGTATAAATACAATAGAGCATGAGTATTGCACGTGTACGGGCGCGAGCGCTAGCGTTAGCGAGTGCATTATCTCCACGTACACGTGCAAAACTCATGCTCTATCCTATACGTATAGTTTATTAGATTTGTATAGATGCACGAGTTCTTCGGCGTAAACTAACGCGCGGATATAAGAGTGCATACATCCCAATATAAATATAATAACCTTTTTTTTATTGCATATGATATTTAATATAAAAGCGCATAATAAGAACAAAACAATAGGTCTTAACATTTTATTTTCATCAAAAACATTTATTTGAAACAAAGATACTGTCGAAACATCGTGGGAGTTTTTCGCAATGAAACAACAATACTTTATTGTTTACATCACATAACAAGCTTCCTGTGACATGCTTTGTGACTTTGGTTTATGAAGTGGGTAATTTTTAATAAGTAAAAATACATGAATTTTCTGTACGATATTGATGAAATTTGGCAAAAGAATGACATAAAGATGATATATGAATACTACAAAATGTTGTTGTTGTAGCTTTATGGGATCATAATAAATTTCATCAGTAAAGAGATGTGCGTTTTCAAATGTACTGAGTGTATAACGCATGCGTTATACTTTTCTTGTTACAGCTACCACACAGCACTAAACAAACGTAGTGTGAACGTCAATACTGAAAACACTGTTGTCGGATTTAAATCGCGTCCCACTAACCACAACCACATCCGGTCATTTCCCAATAATATGTCTAACATAACCAAATACTATGTTTAACAAGTTTCTCCTACGTGTAATAAGTATGCATGAATAATTCGTCTTTACAGGCAACGACGTCATAAATGAACTTACATCGCACACAAACCACGATCTACGAATTGAAATGTCGGACTTTGAGGGTGTATCCAAGTATGCTGAGTATACGTTGTTCAACGTTGGAGATGAGGATAACGGGTACAAACTCACAGCGTACAATTATTCAGGAAATGCTGGTTTGTATTTAAGTTCTATATATGGGAAAACGATACATATTCCAAAGCAAAACACCAGTAGCGTAGAAACTGAAATACATGTCAGATACAACATGCACGCTGCCATTTCTGCAGAGGTAGAACTTCGTACAAACTTAAGAAAACACATTTCAAAGAACATTTGTGTCTTTTTACAGACATGCCTTGTTTGAAAAAGCAATATTATTTTATGATAAAATGATGTTAAATACTTGCCAGATTATAAGAGTTCCACTATATATTATATTAACAATGATTAATCTTATCATAAAATGATTTCTTATGCTTTATAGTGTTATGATATTTGATATAATAGCTCTTTCATAATAGCGCACACTTACAAAAAAATAAAGTTTTGTTTTTCTTCATCATTTTCTTCAGCGTTATCATTACATTCCGGTGCTGTTTCTTCAGCGTTATCATTACATTCCGGTGCTGTTTCTTCAGCGTTATCATTACATTCCGGTGCTGTTTCTTCAGATTACATTCCGGTGCTGTTTCTTCAGCGTTATCATTACATTCCGGTGCTGTTTCTTCAGCGTTATCATTACATTCCGGTGCTGTTTCTTCAGCGTTATCATTACATTCCGGTGCTGGTTTTTTCACTTTTATTCTAGTATTGTATAAATGATATGTGGGTTAAATGATAAAAGCAAAAATTCTCAATTGCAATGTCAACAAAATTTGGTGGATATATTGCAGATGACATATGTGAAACTTTTCAACCTTTCAATACCACATTTCTTCCATATCCTTGCGCTTGAAGATATTAAAACTTTAAATTACCTTGACCAGTTTTGTAGTGCTCGACATATTTAAATGGAACAAAAAGATGAGATAAAACTGAACCGTATAACAGTTAAGGTCATCTGCTAATGTTGAAACAAAACAATACATTTAATGTTTTAATTTCTACAAGCGCATTAATGGGGAAGACAGTTGGTCTTGAAAAGTCGGAGAGTAAACTCTTAGTATTATGAAATGCCACTCCTTACCTTTGGAGATCATGCTGTTTCTGACGAGTTCTGACTATGTTTTATGCCCCGGAATGAGTGGCGTATAGTAGTAGCACTGTCCGTCCGTCCGTCAGTCCCTTCGTTTGTTCGTACGTTCGTTCGTTCGTACAATCGTGTCCGGTTAATAACTCTGACAATAAAGGACGGATTTTCAAATTGCTCACCACAACAAGACGACGTGTTGCGCACAAAATCCAGGTCCGTGACTCCAAGGTCAATGTCTCACTTAGAGCTAGTCAAAGGTCAAAACGAAGTGCTTTTGTGTCCGGTTAATAACTCGGACATTCATAAACAGATTTTCAAATAACTTAGCACAAGTGCTCACCACAACAAGACGACGTGTCACGCACAAAATTCAGGTCCGTGGTTCCAAGGTCAAGGTCACAATTAGAGGTCAAAGGTCAAATCGTGTCCGGTCAATAATTCTGGCATTCATGGACGGATTTTTAAATAACTTGGCACAAGTGCTCACTACAACAAGACAAAGTGTCTCGAACAAAATTCATCACCATGGCTCCAAGGTCAAGGTCACACTTAGAGGCCAAATGTTAAATCATGTCCGGTCTATAACTCTGGCATTCATGGACGGATTTTAAATAACTTGGCACGAGTGCTCATCACAACAAGACGACGTGTCGCGCACACAATCCAGGTCCGTGACTCTAAGGTCAATGTCACACTTAGAGGTCAAATGTCAAATTGTTTTCTATCAATGACTCTGGCATTCCTGGACGGATTTTTAAATAACTTGGCACAAGTGCTCACCACAACTAGACAACGTGTCGCACACAAAATCCAGGTCCGTGGCTCCAAGTCAAGGTCAAACTTAGAGGTCAAAAGTCACTTCGGGG
Source organism: Cyrtodaria siliqua (assembly GCA_037043455.1). Taxonomy (NCBI): domain Eukaryota; kingdom Metazoa; phylum Mollusca; class Bivalvia; order Adapedonta; family Hiatellidae; genus Cyrtodaria; species Cyrtodaria siliqua. Next base: position 78,891 of record JAWPHD010011160.1, read on the forward strand.
GCATTTCTCACTTACAGTGACATTTCTTGATCTTATCTACATAAAACTGAGTTAACGTTTGAACGATGCTACGGAACCAATTGTATTATACCTGCAACAATAGTACAATGGGACCTGATGTACAACTGACACATGGGCATAACGTTACTCTAGATGACAACAAGCTCCCTAACAGATATGCAGACAGACGCACACCATCTGATCAGTAGAGGCTTATCAGAGGTTGTGATAGTAGTTTCTTAAAGGGACAGCATCTGTCACCTTTTACCAGACCATGAAGATCTCACAAACATTATAGTTCATGCGATACATTTGTCAGAATAGATAAAAACCTTATCCTGGCCAAGAGTTTCGCTACTGCTGATTTCTTACTTAAGAAGTATTTAATGTTAATTCTATTCAGCGATGGGAAGTTTCTATTTGCAGAATTTATAAAGGATATTTCGACAATAAAACACGTTTAAAATCATTTTTACTAAAAGTATGTGAAACCCTGTTTAAAATGACCAATTAAATGTTTTAATTTTACAACATTGTACAATATGCAAACTGTTTAAGCCGAAATTAAGGTTTTATTTCATACCCCAGCCAACCGCATTTTCGTTTCTTAGAGAAGGGGTTGGTTATGGTATGAAAGTTAATACTAGGACCACGCAATGCGATGTAAAATAAATAAGTTTAAACTAAAAATATGAATATTAATCGCAGTAGTTAAATACGCTTATTTATCACATAACTTACGGTGTGGGAATGGAATAACACCATTCTATATTTTCGATATACCACATGCAAATTAGCCTAGTATACGCATGATAGTATACGCTGTCAAAAAAATCGATGACTATGATCCAATTCTCACGGCTTATGTCGGTTTCGCGTGTTGAAGCGACGGGCAAAATGCAATAAAAGTCGATATGCGAGTTATGTGATAAATAGAATCTAACATTCGCTCTCATTCATTATTGAATTTATTAAACTAGTTATCAAAAATGATATAATGCTCGGCAAGAGCCTCGCATTATATCATTTTGCCAACTCGTTTAATAAATTCAATAATGAATGAGTACTCATGTAAGATCCTCTATATATTTATTGAAGGTGACTCTTTACAACTATGCGGTTCGGGCGGTGCACAATCTGCACATGGCATGCAGTTTACAACCTACGACAAGGACAACGACCAGTATGCCGGTAGAAATTGTGCAGTCCAGTTTAAAGGAGCTTGGTGGTATAACGCCTGTCACTGTTCAAACTTAAATGGGAAATATCTCGCTGGGCAACATGATACATACGCCGACGGCATTCAGTGGGAAACCTGGCATGGCCAATACTACTCACTTAGAAGTGTTGACATGATGATAAGAAAATATCAAATACACAAAGACTTTGTTAAATGTTTAGGTGATCTGACCGTATATATTATACATGTACATACAGAATAAAGCAGACAAGAAGTCCAATCCTATCACAACGTTACTATTCAATTCAACGGAGTTTATGGTTGTGAACGACCATTTATGCCTTTGTCCATCGTTATTACCTCAAACACGATTTAAGAAAGAGCAATGGACAGTTAAGAATGAACACCGTTCATTGTTTGTTTTTGCTTTTTCAATGGCTCATTTCTTTATTAATATTGACTATACTGGCCATACGTCACAAGAGCTTAATTTGTCTTGCCTACCACTGTGTTTTTGTGCATTGACTTCAACTATTAACGTTGTGTATGTTTATTTAAACAATGACATCATGAATCTGATGACATTATCATTGTTGATACGGGTGACTTTTATCTGTCACCATGATTTTCCATAAAATAGGGAATTCCAATCACAGGTAAAACTGTTTTGTGTGGAACTGCTGCGGTGCTGAAGTTCTAAATAAACAGTTATGCCGAGGTTTGGAATTTCCCTACATGAACCAGATACCACTGACCGATTATTATTCTTACATACCATTTTTTTGTTTATTTATACAATGACGTCATATCTTTTTTTATGTTTATTTGCCCAATGACATCATGCAACTGTTTTGTTATCCTAAAAAAGGGCCCGGATTTATGAAACAACTTACGACAATTTTATTCGTAAGTTAATTTTTTTAATTCTTTATACATTTGATATTTCTGCACATAATGCACACATAATTGTCTACATTGAATGCTTAGGTGCCACAATATGAACAGTTTTAAAATATGAGAGTTTAATAAGACTGTGCCCAGTCCTTTAGCACTTATTATCGTGCCAAAAACTGAAACGGAATAAGGTTAAACGCTTTTACAGCTTTCATGACTATGTTTCACATTTTCTTGCATGCCGGATACGATTGTCGGCGCTGTACATGTGTGATGGAAAGCCTGCTCTTACACATGGGGGAAGATAGATGAAATGCGCTAATATCAACAATGACAGTTGCATGACGCCCTTGTGTAAATACTCATTCAAAACGTTAGAAATTGGCGACTTCAACGCGCAGAATGTAAACAATATGCAAGAAAAAGAATCAATCATGGGCATCTTTTTCAGATAGGGAAATTCTAACCCTCGTTATAGCAGTTTTAATCGGAACCTCGGCAAAGCATCGGTTCTGATAAAAACAATTATACCTCGTGTTCGAATTCCATATCTTCACAGGATACCCATGAAAGATTAGTATAGTCTCCCGACCCAACTAGTCGGAATGATAGTCTGCGTTCTTGTGTTTCGGCGTTGAATTACTTTGTACTCTAGCCTCAAACGTGATAAACGATAAACGTCTTTTGAACCTTTGTTTTGCATCCATTTGTTCACTTTCAACAATACTGGTTTAATATTTTGTTGGATGATTTGTCAATTAATGATATGAAGATCGTCAGTTTTTAGTGTTGTTTTGTGGAAGCATATTCTCAAGTAGAGATGTTCAAATTTGTTTATGCTATAACATGCATAGTATTACGTAAACTGGTTCATATATTTTCCAAACTGTACTTACAATTACTTTACAATATGACTTTAGACGAGTTAACAAGAAGTAAAATCAGTATAGGCGTGTCACCGTTTGGGTTCTATCTCTTTCAATTTCATATTACCCTGGGTTCGATATATATCGGAACAGAGATGGTTTGCCATATAGTTTATTTCTCTAGATCAATGCGTCAAACAACGCCAAACTTCATCTGTGAATATATAAATATTCATATATAAATATTACAATAAATATTTATCTACGAGTACAAAGTACAACAACGTGTAACTTTATTGAAGTCTCGGCAAAATGCACTCTATTACATGAATTAAGGTTATATAATAGTCCTTGTAAATCACATTGAATCATATTGAATTATATAACGAATGCGCGAGATCCTAGAACTGAAACGTTTCTTCTTCACAACAAGTGCAATATGAGCTTCTAGGTAGTAGGGCTACAAAGTAGTGGAATATTTGCGGGATAACATGTTTAAACAATCTTTGTTTCGGTCATTTTTCCATTACACAACACCAATTATAGACAGTCCAGTATTCCTTTGTTGTCAACACACTAATCCCTTTCAAAATGGACATTCACTTGTGACTATTCAATGGACAGTATGTACCAAGATAGCATGCTGACGTTGGATCGACGTCGGCAATATATGTTGTCATACTGCAAAGAAAATTCTCAGGATGTCATTGGTCCATGCGCCGTAGACATGCCCATAAAATGGCGACGATAACGTTGCCGATTCGTTTTGGAAACCGCCCATTGTTTCCTTCCTATCGCATTTTTGCGCTTTCCACTGTGTGTAAAAGTCTGAAATAATCGTAAGTGTATTTTTTTTGGCAATTTTACAGATAATAAAACATTAACATAGTGACAAAATACGTTTATTTTGTTAAAAAATTCGCCAAATGTAACGACGTCAGAGAGATGACGTCACGAAAGTAAACAACGTTTAGTTAGAGGCATGTTACGGCTCGGGTGAATATAATTTCCAGGCACGGAATGTGAACCTATGCCCCCTGTCAAGAATCCTAATAACTAATAATATACGTTGCGGTCGGACATTATATAATTATTGCATCCCAGTGAGGGTGACAGTGGATATTGTCAACCTGAGGAAAAAAATGTCAACCGGGGCGAAGACGAGGTTGACATTATTATACCGAACAAATGTTTGATTAAAATTTAAATATACGAGGTGGAAAAATCGCAATATCTTTTTTTTTTTTTTTAACTTATATTTTTATACCATTTTTGATTTAAAGTAACAAATCTGCTCTCCACATTTTTTTTTATTGTCTTTTGGTAAACCAAGCGTCTTACGTTTGACATAACTTCAACTGTATCTTGATAAGCGTCTACCGATTTCCAATTGCCAAAGCCTGTCGTTATTGGCAAAACCCAAAACCTATTTTTATACTTCCCGTGACGTCACAATCGTTGTAACGGTAAAAATTGTTTACCGTTGAAATTTTTACGCGGTGAACAGTAAAAATTGCTTCACGCTAAGGCTACGGGCAATTTATACAGGAGTGTAAACGTGAGGTATAATAATAGACGTTGTTGCGACGTCGATAAAACGTTGGCAAACAGTGAAGTTCGGGCGTAAGATTACGGTCTCACACAAACGTTGGAACGACGTTTAAAAAACGTTGGAAAAGCTGTAAAAACCGACGAAATGCAACCCAGCTAAAATGTGTCGTACCAACGTTAGTCCAACGTCTGTTTTAACGTTGGGCTAACGTTGTACAACAACGTTAGCACAACGTAGTATTGTCAAGCAACCCCAACGATGTCACGTTGGTTGCCTACAACGTTGGGACATCGTTGAGCAACGTTGGACCAATGTTGAGACATCGTTGTGCCAACGTTGGGCCATCGTTTAAACGCTTTATTGTCCAAGTCTTGTGTACAAATGCTCAGATATGAGTTAGTTCCAGTATTTGGCAAAATGCTTATATACTTCAATGTGATTTCCAAAGTATAACCTTAAACAATAACAATAACAAATAACAGGGTAAGCATATGTAAATATATGTCAACACATGTCAAAAACACAGATTATGTTTTACACAGACTTGTAGTCCCATTGGTTTAAACATCTAATATACGCGTTTACAAAATCACATATTTAATGGAAAGGTGACACATCTTATAACAAACAATACTAATTAAATAGACATACCTGTGAATATATAAATATTCAAATATAAATATTACAATAAATATTTATCAACGAGTACAAAGTATAACAACGTGTAACTCTATTGAAGTCTCGGCAAAATGCACTGACGCATAGCGGTGAACGCATGCACGTGAACCATAAGTATGTTAGTGTTAGTAAAAGATGGTCAAAGAGGGACTATAAACATAACCCATTACTTATAAGGATCCGATGTTAAGGATTTATTTATATATTATGTCGTAAAGAACAACATACAATTGTCTTTTGTAAATATATTTATTTCGACCCACATCGAAAACATAGCAAAACGACGGGCTTATTGAGCCGGTGGCATGCGTTAAAGCGAGAATAGGTTTATCTAAACTGAAAACATGAGACTCGTTTTTGCCATTCCTTAATGTACAAATGGCTCATAATTAACAGACACCAGCGCGTGTTAGAAAATATTATATTTGGTACCACTTCATCAAATTAGACTATGTTTACTTAGCAATTTTGAATCTACCCGCACCATTTGTTCGTGAGGCAGCTGATCAAACATCGTACGAGTCCGGAAAAGACTAATTTACATAATTGTGTACACAACCAAAACCTATAACGTCACAGTAACAAATGCGCAATACGAACACATTTATACGAAACATAATTTATTCGTAACATGCGGGCGTGACGTCACCGCTTTCTGCGTTCTCCGTATCTGAACGAAAAACGAACGTTCACCGCCGTAAACGGGCAGAATGTAAAAATGTTAAAATGTCAACCTGACTTTTTATCAGATGGTGACATTTTGGAACTATTATTCTTAACTAACGCATGTGGACATCAATGGTTTAAATGCAAATTTGACGGTAATATTAGGCAAACAAACACGACACAAAAAGGAGATATAAAAAACGAAAGGAAAAGTGGCATTCAAGGACGACAATCAACCACAAACACACAGGGAAACAAAGAACACATTTAAAGCTGAATAAAGACCAAAATAAGACATCACAAACACAAAGGGTTGACAATAGGGCTATCGCATTGGAACGGTCTGTGGAAAAAAGGCCGCTGGGGGTTAAAACCAGGTTCTATGGTGCACCAAACCTCACACTTACCCTACTGTCATCCCAATAAAACGGGACAGCGTAAATAAAAAAATTCCGCGCCAATGAACTATTCTTCTAACCAACAAGGCAGCACCTTTTAATAGGCAATATAAGGAAAACAGCAAAGATGCTCGTGTTTAATATAAATACAAAAAAACAATAGCCTAGAAAGCCACAAAGAAGGTACTCATTGGCTTGGCAGAAGCCAGAGCAACCAGAGAACAAACCATTGAGGGCACGACAAGACAAGATTGCAGACAAACATCATAACGACATCGTCCTTTTGGGGCTTTAGGTAGACGTCATCATAGGGTCCACAGCCTGTCCGGTCATCACACAATTAAAGAGGAAAGCATAGTGGCGAGCTGTAAATGGGGACCAATACCAAACATGCAGTGCGTTGCAAAATGATAGGGCCATAACCTCTTTTGATAAACCTTTTAACAAGTTTTAACAAACAGTGATCATGGCCAAGTATCTTACGAAGTTTGTTAATCACGTCACGTTACCATAGAAGTCAGGTTGTGAAGAGTTATTAAATTACTTTTGTATTTGAAAAGAAGATCAGGGTTACGATAATAAAGTTTTGCAAAGATTCTATGACGTTTATGGTAAAGGCAGCCCAGATAGAGTATCTTTCTCAGTTATACAAAGATTACGAAGTCAAGCTCTAGAAAATAACGAATTAGTTGGGACCACATAGACCCCCATAAGAAGGCCCCATTTAAACAATATCAAAATTAATATGATCTCTCTTGTCATATATTTTGCTAATTATTTAACCATTTTCAACAGAGAGATGTAAATGGAGAAAAGAAGCGTTAGTTATCAGAAATATTAGCTTTGTTAAGTTGAAGTTCTTTAGGATATATATTATTAATCATAGTAGATAGAAAGGGGTTGTCAATATTCAATATGTCACCCAGATACCGAGAGTTGTCATTAAAGGCTTCAATAACATCTGCCTTGGTATCTGGTGAAAGAGTCAACATGAATCTCTTTCATAGCAATATAAAAACAAATCTGCGACAAGGGATGTACAGTTCGTACTGATAGGGGATACACACCAATTGGTCTATAAACGGTATTTCCATACCTGGGGGAAAATATCTAATAGGAGGATGCGTGCTTTACAAACTTCTTGACAAGTCCACAAAGTGTAATTGTCTAAACTGCCGTTAGTAAAATAACGATTTAATAGTATTACAGGCCAAAAAATGTAGTTTTCTTTGTTCTCGCGAAAGTTTTTTGAATAAGAACAATAAGCTTGTCTTTGATAAGGTGATGTGGTAAGGTTGTATATAGT
>JAWPHD010011161.1:0-45000 GCA_037043455.1 Cyrtodaria siliqua
CATTCAGTATAAGTTTACAATTATATCGATGTACGACGCGTACGTAAATTCATTTGTATTTTTACATCTTAATATATAATACAAGCAATTATAGCAGGATCGGAGATCTAATAACAAACTGTTTGTTAAAGTTATCTTTGGCAGAATGTACTATAAGGTATGGTATATATTAATAAGGTTGATAATAAATCAATAAGACAATGTGTTGTAATGTTCTACAAAGTTTTACCCGAACAATATTTAAATGTATATGCGATATGCGTTATCATAAATTATATAAATATATACATGACCTACATCGTTTGTCTTCATACATCAATTGTAGGTTCGATAATATCCGTACCTGAGCATCTGCTATTTTCGATAGTTCCCGTTGTCGTACGGAATGTACGGTATGGTACGGCTTTAACCCCCAACCAATATATTTGGTGAAATAGAATGGCATTGTATTTTATGCATGTACAAATCTCATTGAAGGAGTAAAATATCAATCCATCTAAATTACATCGTATGCTGAGCATTTTTTACTTGATCTGTGTTGATTCAGAACTAGCATAATAGTCTCATAAGACAGTCTTACCTAAGTATAGGCTATGTTCTAAGATATGTACTTAGATATCTCCGCCCTATTGTTGATGTCGGAGTATATTGACAATAGTTTATATAACATAGTTGCACGTGCTTTATACACGTGCTGTTGTTTGTCGGAGGTATCGTTCTGGTTTGATTGGTTGAAATGGATAAATGATTGACAACTGGCGACATGTTAATTGGCTGGTTCTGGGGTATCAATGTGTTCTGCGATGTAGGCTGTTCCCGAGTAATCAGTTACCAATAGATAAATATAGACACACGTATTTGGGAGAATCGTACAAAACTGTCGAAAGTGTACATAATTTGTAACACTCGTCTTATAGCGTTAAATCAGCATTTATATTCCAAGCGCAATGTTATTATCCTATCAGTTCATTTGCTCAATTTAGTAAAGATGGAAAATAACAATTGTTCTCCATTAATTACTCCTTCTCCGAAGCCGACGAATATATTTGTGATTAAGAATTTGTGTTATCATTTTATCTAACGTCTTATGGAAATTGTTTTCGATTAGTATTTACCCAATTCATTTGTACCAAACGGTGACTTAATAATGTACACCTCATTTATTTTGCAACTATCTCGCCAGCCGCCGAATCCCCCAGTGACCTCCATGATGCGCTCAAACAGCACGGTTTGAAGAAGATTGAATGTCCACAGTACAGTAAACTCTATGCTTTTAAAGAAGACCAGTTCGAATGCCCATATGTAGAAGGGTAAGTATTATCTATATACTGGTAACATATCTGGTAGTCTTAGCGCAAAGACGAGTTGTTAAAGTGACAGCCAAACAACTTCGTAAAAAGTGAAAGAATTATCAAAATCGGGTGATAAACAAAGAAATGATCATTTGAAGGTTCTGTTGATACGGATATGGAAGCCACCATTTTGAGAGCTATGACATCACAGTTCTAAATGCCCATATATGACATATTTATAAATATGACAAATTATTGCTTTAAAGCAGAAAAATGACAAAATCTGTATGAAAAATATGTATACTAATGACAATAATGCTTTATATGCCATGTAAAGAAGTGTGCATTCATTTGCAGTGATTTTCTTTGCTTTAAATGATATTGATCAATATTCCATATATGGTAATTTGGAACTATGGCGCCATAGTTCTTAAAATGGCGGCTCCATATCCATGTTAGAAGAACCTTCAAATGGTCTTATCTGTTTTGTTTATCATCCGATTTTGTTAATTCCTTTACCTTTTCCCAAGGTTTTCAGAACTCCCAATAATAGATTTTTGCGACAACGCAGTATGCCATTTATATGGCTCACTGCAGCAGATGATGGCATACTACGTAGTAATGACTGCAGAACTATATATGATTTTTTAAGATGGCATAGTGCTGCAGTTCCTTAATACGTATCAACAGACTGCTGCAGTATGCCATCGCTCATTTTGATGTAAGTGAATTAAGTGAAATAAATATCAGTTATCAGTGAAACAAAACAACTGAGAAATCATTTTTAGCCGGATTATCAAAAACCGACTTATAGATTGGCGAAAACAGGGCGAGCGTGAAAACTAGGTCACTGTGACCTACTTACTCAAAATATACGTTAACCTTTTATTGTTTGTTAATGTTTGGACGGGCGGTGGGTGGGTGTGGGTGTTGCGGGTGGGTGGGGGGTGGGGGGGGGGGTTGTGTTATATCTCAGTATTACCATGTCCGTTCTTTATCGAACTTTGATAGCACCTTGCTCTCGACCATGGCTTGAGCAAAATAAAGTGACATCGGCTAAGTCCAAGGGCAATAACTCAGTAAGGCATAAACTGGGTCCCACCAAATTGGTGTCACGCACACCTCCACTTTTTGTCGATCATGTATACCAAGTTTGAAACCAATACCTCGAAAGCTGTTTAAGTAGTTCGTTCCGCAAGATTGCTTGTACTAAATACAGAGTTTTGACACATCTACACTTGATGATGACCATGTATATCAAGTTTGCTTGTATTAAATACAGAGTTTTGACACATCTACACTTGATGATGACCATGTATATGAAGTTTGCTTGTACTAAATACAGAGTTTTGACACATCTACACTTGATGATGACCATGCATATCATGATTGCTTGTACGAAATACAGAGTTTTGACACATCCACACTTGATGATGACCATGTATATCAAGTTTGCTTGTAATTAATACAGAGTTTTGACACATCTACACTTGATGATGACCATGCATATCAAGTTTGCTTGTACTAAATACAGAGTTTTGACACATCCACACTTGATGATGGACATGCATATCAAGTTTGCTTGTACTAAATACAGAGTTTTGACACATCCGCACTTGATGATGACCCTGCATATCAAGTTTGCTTGTACTAAATACAGAGTTTTGACACATCCACACTTGATGATGACCTTGCATATCAAGATTGCTTGTACTAAATACAGAGTTTTGACACATCCGCACTTGATGATGACCTTGCATATCAAGATTGCTTGTACTAAATACAGAGTTTTGACACATCCGCACTTGATGATGACCATGCATATCAAGTTTGCTTGTATTAAATACAGAGTTTTGACACATCTACACTTGATGATGGCCAGGTATATCAAGTTTGCTTGTACTTAATACAGAGTTTCGACACATCCGCACTTGATGATGACCATGCATATCAAGTTTGCTTGTATTAAATACAGAGTTTTGACACATCTACACTTGATGATGGCCATGTATATCAAGTTTGCTTGTACTTAATACAGAGTTTTGACACATCCGCACTTGATGATGACCTTGCATATCAAGATTGCTTGTACTAAATACAGAGTTTTGACACATCCGCACTTGATGACCTTGCATATCAAGTTTGCTTGTACTTAATACAGAGTTTTGACACATCCGCACTTGATGATGACCTTGCATATCAAGTTTGCTTGTACTTAATACAGAGTTTTGACACATCCACACTTGATGATGGAAATGCATATCAAGTTTGCTTGTACTTAATACAGAGTTTTGACACATCCACACTTGATGATGGACATGCATATCAAGTTTGCTTGTACTTAATACAGAGTTTTGACACATCCACACTTGATGATGGACATGCATATCAAGTGTGCTTGTACTTAATACAGAGTTTTGACACATCCACACTTGATGATGGACATGCATATCAAGTTTGCTTGTACTTAATACAGAGTTTTGACACATCCACACTTGATGATGGACATGCATATCAAGTTTGCTTGTACTTAATACAGAGTTTTGACACATCCACACTTGATGATGGACATGCATATCAAGTTTGCTTGTACTTAATACAGAGTTTTGACACATCCACACTTGATGATGGACATGCATATCAAGTTTGCTTGTACTTAATACAGAGTTTTGACACATCCACACTTGATGATGGCCATGCATATCAAGTTTGCTTGTATTAAATACAGAGTTTTGACACATCCGCACTTGATGATGACCCTGCATATCAAGTTTGCTTGTACTAAATACAGAGTTTTGACACATCCACACTTGATGATGACCTTGCATATCAAGATTGCTTGTACTAAATACAGAGTTTTGACACATCCGCACTTGATGATGACCTTGCATATCAAGATTGCTTGTACTAAATACAGAGTTTTGACACATCCGCACTTGATGATGACCATGCATATCAAGTTTGCTTGTATTAAATACAGAGTTTTGACACATCTACACTTGATGATGGCCATGTATATCAAGTTTGCTTGTACTTAATACAGAGTTTTGACACATCCGCACTTGATGATGACCATGCATATCAAGTTTGCTTGTATTAAATACAGAGTTTTGACACATCTACACTTGATGATGGCCATGTATATCAAGTTTGCTTGTACTTAATACAGAGTTTTGACACATCCGCACTTGATGATGACCTTGCATATCAAGATTGCTTGTACTAAATACAGAGTTTTGACACATCCGCACTTGATGACCTTGCATATCAAGATTGCTTGTACTAAATACAGAGTTTTGACACATCCGCACTTGATGACCTTGCATATCAAGTTTGCTTGTACTTAATACAGAGTTTTGACACATCCGCACTTGATGATGACCTTGCATATCAAGTTTGCTTGTACTTAATACAGAGTTTTGACACATCCACACTTGATGATGGACATGCATATCAAGTTTGCTTGTACTTAATACAGAGTTTTGACACATCCACACTTGATGATGGACATGCATATCAAGTTTGCTTGTACTTAATACAGAGTTTTGACACATCCACACTTGATGATGGCCATGCATATCAAGTTTGCTTGTACTTAATACAGAGTTTTGACACATCCACACTTGATGATGGACATGCATATCAAGTTTGCTTGTACTTAATACAGAGTTTTGACACATCCACACTTGATGATGGACATGCATATCAAGTTTGCTTGTACTTAATACAGAGTTTTGACACATCCACACTTGATGATGGACATGCATATCAAGTTTGCTTGTACTTAATACAGAGTTTTGACACATCCACACTTGATGATGGACATGCATATCAAGTTTGCTTGTACTTAATACAGAGTTTTGACACATCCACACTTGATGATGGACATGCATATCAAGTTTGCTTGTACTTAATACAGAGTTTTGACACATCCACACTTGATGATGGCCATGCATATCAAGTTTGCTTGTATTAAATACAGAGTTTTGACACATCCGCACTTGATGATGACCATGCATATCAAGTTTGCTTGTATTAAATACAGAGTTTTGACACATCTACACTTGATGATGGCCATGTATATCAAGTTTGCTTGTACTTAATACAGAGTTTTGACACATCCGCACTTGATGATGACCTTGCATATCAAGATTGCTTGTACTAAATACAGAGTTTTGACACATCCGCACTTGATGATGACCTTGCATATCAAGTTTGCTTGTACATAATACAGAGTTTTGACACATCCGCACTTGATGATGACCTTGCATATCAAGTTTGCTTGTACTTAATACAGAGTTTTGACACATCCACACTTGATGATGGACATGCATATCAAGTTTGCTTGTACTTAATACAGAGTTTTGACACATCCACACTTGATGATGGTCATGCATATCAAGTTTGCTTGTACTTAATACAGAGTTTTGACACATCCACACTTGATGATGGCCATGCATATCAAGTTTGCTTGTACTTAATACAGAGTTTTGACACATCCACACTTGATGATGGACATGCATATCAAGTTTGCTTGTACTTAATACAGAGTTTTGACACATCCACACTTGATGATGGACATGCATATCAAGTTTGCTTGTACTTAATACAGAGTTTTGACACATCCACACTTGATGATGGACATGCATATCAAGTTTACTTGTACTAAATACAGAGTTTTGACACATCCGCACTTGATGATGACCTTGCATATCAAGTTTGCTTGTACTTAATACAGAGTTTTGACACATCCGCACTTGATGATGACCTTGCATATCAAGTTTGCTTGTACTTAATACAGAGTTTTGACACATCCACACTTGATGATGGACATGCATATCAAGTTTGCTTGTACTTAATACAGAGTTTTGACACATCCACACTTGATGATGGACATGCATATCAAGTTTGCTTGTACTTAATACAGAGTTTTGACACATCCACACTTGATGATGGACATGCATATCAAGTTTGCTTGTACTTAATACAGAGTTTTGACACATCCACACTTGATGATGGACATGCATATCAAGTTTGCTTGTACTTAATACCGAGTTTTGACACATCCACACTTGATGATGGCCATGCATATCAAGTTTGCTTGTACTTAATACAGAGTTTTGACACATCCACACTTGATGATGGACATGCATATCAAGTTTGCTTGTACTTAATACAGAGTTTTGACACATCCACACTTGATGATGGACATGCATATCAAGTTTGCTTGTACTTAATACAGAGTTTTGACACATCCACACTTGATGATGGACATGCATATCAAGTTTGCTTGTACTTAATACAGAGTTTTGACACATCCACACTTGATGATGGCCATGCATATCAAGTTTGCTTGTATTAAATACAGAGTTTTGACACATCCGCACTTGATGATGACCATGCATATCAAGTTTGCTTGTATTAAATACAGAGTTTTGACACATCTACACTTGATGATGGCCATGTATATCAAGTTTGCTTGTACTTAATACAGAGTTTTGACACATCCGCACTTGATGATGACCTTGCATATCAAGATTGCTTGTACTAAATACAGAGTTTTGACACATCCGCACTTGATGATGACCTTGCATATCAAGTTTGCTTGTACATAATACAGAGTTTTGACACATCCGCACTTGATGATGACCTTGCATATCAAGTTTGCTTGTACTTAATACAGAGTTTTGACACATCCACACTTGATGATGGACATGCATATCAAGTTTGCTTGTACTTAATACAGAGTTTTGACACATCCACACTTGATGATGGCCATGCATATCAAGTTTGCTTGTACTTAATACAGAGTTTTGACACATCCACACTTGATGATGGACATGCATATCAAGTTTGCTTGTACTTAATACAGAGTTTTGACACATCCACACTTGATGATGGACATGCATATCAAGTTTGCTTGTACTTAATACAGAGTTTTGACACATCCACACTTGATGATGGACATGCATATCAAGTTTGCTTGTACTTAATACAGAGTTTTGACACATCCACACTTGATGATGGCCATGCATATCAAGTTTGCTTGTATTAAATACAGAGTTTTGACACATCCGCACTTGATGATGACCTTGCATATCAAGATTGCTTGTACTAAATACAGAGTTTTGACACATCCGCACTTGATGATGACCTTGCATATCAAGATTGCTTGTACTAAATACAGAGTTTTGACACATCCGCACTTGATGATGACCATGCATATCAAGTTTGCTTGTACTAAATACAGAGTTTTGACACATCCGCACTTGATGATGACCATGCAAATCAAGTTTGCTTGTACTAAATACAGAGTTTTGACACATCCACACTTGATGATGACCATGCATATCAAGTTTGCTTGTACTAAATACAGAGTTTTGACACATCCGCACTTGATGATGACCTTGCATATCAAGATTGCTTGTACTAAATACAGAGTTTTGACACATCCGCACTTGATGATGACCATGCATATCAAGTTTGCTTGTACTAAATACAGAGTTTTGACACATCCACACTTGATGATGACCATGCATATCAAGTTTGCTTGTACTAAATACAGAGTTTTGACACATCCGCACTTGATGATGACCATGCATATCAAGTTTGCTTGTACTAAATACAGAGTTTTGACACATCTACACTTGATGATGGCCATGTATATCAAGTTTGCTTGTACTAAATACAGAGTTTTGACACATCTACACTTGATGATGACCATGCATATCAAGTTTGCTTGTACTAAATACAGAGTTTTGACACATCTACACTTGATGATGGCCATGTATATCAAGTTTGCTTGTACTAAATACAGAGTTTTGACACATCTACACTTCATGATGGCCATGTATATCAAGTTTGCTTGTACTAAATACAGAGTTTTGACACATCTACACTTGATGATGACCATGCATATCAAGTTTGCGTATCTAACTGGTATAGTGCGTATCTAACTAAACAAAGAACATCTACGAACAAAATAAATCAGGATAAATCAAACAAAACAATTAAATGACCAAGAAAATACTTTTTGTCATTCTACTACTGCAAGTTTAGCAATTTAACATATTAGTTTTGAATAAGTTTTCAGATTTCCACCTAAAAAAGAAATTTCGCAGGTTTTGGCTGTTTTGTGTATTATTACACGAAATAATGAATCGTGTTCATTTATACGATATGTTGTTTTATCAAATTGTTTTATTTTGATCATTTAATAAGATTTTTTGTTACCATAATCTCAAAATTAGCAAATCACTGCTGCACTTTGCCATATGAAAAAGTACACGTGTATCACTGCGTTACACTTTGCGACGCAGTATGCCATACTGCATCAGTAAGCCATATAAGCTGCTGCAGTGAGCCATGGCAAACTGCGTTGTCTGTTAGTGAGCCATGGCAAACTGCGTTGTCTGTTAGGGAATGTAGCGACACAGCCAAACAAGCTCTGAAGGTAACAACGTGTTATTTCTTTAAATGTAACAACTGTCTACACTAAAGATAGTTTTCAACATCTACAGTTTCAGATGTAACTGAATCAGGTGAAAGTTGCTTTTAATTAAGGGTTGTTACTGCTGTTTCAGGTGATTGTTACATTTAAAGGCAGAATATACTTATTAATAAACTGAAACTGTTGAAGCGTAGAGAATTACGCTAACAAATAAACCGAATAAATTAAACTGTACACACTATGCCGAATAAATATGTGTGTACTAATTATGCTGTATCCCCTACACGCTGCGCCGACGCTAAGCACAACACAGGAAGAGTGCAGATCCAAATGGGTTATTTAGAGCACAGGTAATGTTATGTAAACACAAGAGTTAAAGTCAGCGTGCCCTTTTAAAGAAGCGTACGTTTCTAATCAGTTGTTTCTATTAACGGCTGGGAACATCGGGGGATTTAATTCAAAGACGGTAATATTATACACAAATATTTGACACAAAGTTTCTATCATCTCCGTTAAGGTAAACAATAAGCATATTCCCACTTTAACGTTGTACAACCTCTCCAGTGCTTTATATGAGCCTGTCCCCAGAACGGGTATGAAATAAAGCGTTCTTTAAATATCCGAAATTGAATTGTCTAATAGAAAATACCGTTTATAGAACATTGACAACCGTCACGTTGTACAACCGTTCGGTTGTAGTTCGTGTATTTATAAACACGAGAGTGAAAACATGAATCAAAACACCAGCTTTATGTATTATAGTGTTTCTATTAGGATTACCAGTTAAAGAGGCCAGTGACGTATTGCTGCTATTGTACAAGTTGTTATGTCACTAAAGGAACTAATTATATCCGTAGGTGTTAATTGCGTATTCACTCAGTGCACTACAGTGATGACTGCCATTGATGTGACACCTGTATATACCCTCCTTTGCATCGCTGACTTGGGAGCGTGACAATGCATGAAATAGCTGATAAACTGTGACAAAATAGCTGTTAAATCAGTAAAAAAATAATGAAAATAGGGTTTGATGGAAAACGCGGAGATTGTAAACTTAAATCCGGAGAGCAAACAAAAATTCCGGAGAATCCGGATTTTATCCGGAGATTTGGCAGGCCTGCTTTAACACTCGATACATACTTTAAAGCCACACTAAGTGTATTTTAAACTTCACGGAGTTCATGCACAATTTGTGTCGGGTATTAGTTTATAAAAATTAGCGTCAAATTTGAATTTAATCCCCTGATGTCCCCAGGCGTTGACTAATTTGAAATGAACCTTCTGGTAAAAAGGTATGCAACCTACACAATACCTGTGCTATAACTAAATCATTTGACCCTGTATTCTACCCGTTTAAGGCTAAGCGCAGCGTTCATGGGATGAGTGTAATAATACACTAGTTTACACACGATGTATTGAATATTGAAAATATTTGTTTGGTATAGTCTGGCAAATTTAAGTATAATACATTGATTGGACTGTGTGATTTCCTATATCATAAGGCTTCCTAATTATCCGTCCACTGTTTCAGTTACGTTTTAATACTCAAGAATGTCGTGTAGACCATTAAGGTGATATGTTTCACCTATTTTCAGATGTACGACGAATCTCGACTGTAGCAGCGAACTTCACCATATCTGCTGTAAGAGGAACGAATGTGGATCCGGAGAGTGTGTCAACTTCATAGTCCGTGCATAAGCTATAAAATCGAATAAAAAAATATGCTGAAGCTACGTAGTTAGTGCTTATAATGAATCATTTGTATTTGACCTCCCGAATAAAAAGTTCAATACTTATGTTAAAACAATTCCCCATGTTGCCTTCTGGCGTTTCATACGTTTATGCAGTCAGAGTTACCATTTGAGGAAACTTTGAAGATGCTATAATAATCTTTCAAACCAAATTTAATTCTCGAAACTGACTCGTTTAAGATACATTAACGCTCGGTAATGAGCGACTTCGATCACCTAATATAGTATAACTATGGCATTGTTCCTGTCGTTGATTTGCGCATGTCTGGTTGACCTCTGATGACACTATAGTAGATATATATAGAACTCCACAATTTAGTTGTTTTAAAACTCAGCGTTGTAAGTAATTTTCAGACGTCGATCATGGCACGGTGTATAGTAATCAGTAAAATAAAAGCCTGTGACACCTGGTCTTAAGGATCGATGATCATGATTTTCAAAACGAAGTTGAAGCCTTTCCTGAGCACTCTTGATCGAAGTGATCATCCGCCATTTTGAAACTACAGCTACCATGCTCTTGTTGATCCATAGTATATAATATGACGTAACTCTGATAAAACTATACGGAATTTGATCGACTAAAGTACCTATTGTCGATCATTGTTCGAAGTCGCCGAATACCTATTTATTCACAAAAACGTTTTTTAAATCCGAATTTCACTCTCAAAACCGGTTTTAACATTGTGACATTTAACACCCCAGTTTGTAATAACGGTTCGTTAACAATCATGAGCCGTATCTGTCATCATGAACATCATCGGCTCTATGAAGACGCACGCAGGTCGGGTTTGTTCTGTGAAGTCGTACGGCATATCAGGTTTGTTCTTAGAAGACGTACGGCAGATCAGGGACGCGGTAGATCAGGTTTGTTCTATGAAGACGTACGGCAGATCAGTTTGTTCTATGAAGACGTGCGGCAGATCAGTTTGTTCTGTGAAGACGTACGGCAGATCAGTTTGTTCTATGAAGACGTACGGCAAATCAGTTTGTTCTGTGAAGACGTACAGCAGATCAGGTTTGTTCTATGAAGACGTACGGCAGATCAGGTTTGTCTTATGAAGACGTACGGCAGATCAGGTTTGTCTTATGAAGACGTACGGCAGATCAGGTTTTTTCTGTGAAGACGTACGGCAGATCAGGTTTGTTCTATGAAGACGTACGGCAGATCAGGTTTGTTCTGTGAAGACGTACGGCAGATCAGGTTTGTTCTATGAAGACGCACGGCAGATCAGGTTTGTTCTATGAAGACGCACGGCAGATCAGGTTTGTCCTATGAAGACGTACGGCAGATCAGGTTTGTTCTGTGAAGACGTACGGCAGATCAGTTTGTTCTGTGAAGACGTACGGCAGATCAGTTTGTTCTGTGAAGACGTACAGCGGATCAGGTTTGTTCTATGAAGACGTACTGCAGATCAGTTTGTTCTATGAAGACGTACAGCAGATCAGGTTGGTTCTATGCAGATGTACAGCATATCAGGTTGGTTCTGTGAAGACGTACAGCAGATCAGGTTTGTTCTATGAAGACGTAAGGCAGATCAGGTTTGTTCTACGAAGACGTACGGCAGATCAGTTTGTTCTATGAAGACGGACAGCAGATCAGGTTGGTTCTATGAAGACGTACGGCAGATCAGGTTTGTTCTGTGAAGACGTACGGCAGATCAGGTTTGTTCTATGAAGACGTACAGCAGATCAAGTTGGTTCTGTGAATACGTACGGCAGATCAGGTTTGTTCTACGAAGACGCACGTATATCAGGGATGTTTAATATGCATATGCAGAAGTATGCTAATTCCATACATGTTTTTGTGCACATGCCACTTCTCTATGTACTCTTGTGACTGTTTTCATATGCCATTTCTTAACTCGCAAATTCCTGTACAAATCGTTATGGGACCTACATTATGTCATCGATGACAATTAAAATAGTAGTCCGGGCTATGACTTACAGACACGCCAAACAATTCGAGTTTAATTCAAGATTAATATTTTTAAGGACACATGTTATTTTATTTGTAAGTTCAATGTCCCTAGATGTCTAACAGGGGTGATGTAGAAGTTAAACACTGGGCCAGACCATAGAAAACAAGGGAGATAACTCGTACCCTCTTGCATGTAAATATGGACTATACTGCATCCATATTCACAAACTATCTCATGTTTTATATGAAAACAGCTTACTTAATGTTTAAATAATAAACTATTGGTATTTATTACTATGTATACAAACTGTACAAATGCAATTTCGTAAAAACATTTCCTAAAACGGTCATTTATATGTAGTTTAAGTGATGTGTGTCTTTATGTAACTTGATACTATGTAAAATAGCTATTTGCAATGGATTTTGTATATTTTTAAAACATTAACATAAGCAAATAAACTTACAAAACTAATCGAATAATCGAAAGGATAATGTCGGCTATTACATTTTCGGGTTGATAATATCCACTGGCACCCTGTGATATTTACATATTGGAATATGTGATAGCACCTACTTTAAAAGGAAATATTGCTCATATTACACATTCAATATATGATGTATCCTATTCGAATACGTGTGATTTCGCGTATTCATTTTGTAATATGAGTAAAACAGACTGATGATTTGTCTAAAGAAGTGGGGTCTTCGATAGAAGTAGCCTTCATTAGTTCGGGTGGGGTGTTAGTAAGAAAGGACGGAAACTACTTACATGAGAGAGGATGGAGTATAACGGAGGTAAGTAAGGGAGTACATGGCATTATTTTCCCAGGGGAGTTTTCGTCAAAAGTACAAGCCTACCATAGGTAAAATATGGGGATAACAACATATTCAAGGAAGATGGGTCGGTGAATATTGGGGAAATGATTTATGATTCTGATAAGTGATTATATAGTGATCCATTGCATAGAGCGGTGGACTTGTAAACGGGGGATCCAGGTTCAAGCCTCCTTCAAGACACCAGGTGGTCCAGTGTCTATCCTCGGAGCTCGTTAAAGAACCATCTGAATGTTATCCTTGGCAAGAGTAGGGCAGAGTTCCTGAAATCCCCAGTATGAATCTCATTTCTCTCGGGTGGCTTTACATCCCACAGGGATCGTATGGTTGACTGTGTTGTGTGAATGCTACATTTCCCGTTTGTCATTTATACATACGTGAAATAATGCGTTGATGAGCCATTTAACAACATCCAATGCTCTCCAAGAGTTGTCTGCTTTTGGCAAAACAGACCCAAAGCTGGTTGGGTGATTTACAGGGATATACTTGATGCTGGGGTAGGTGAGTTCTTGAGTGTTTTATTAGGAGTGTCTTTGTCAAAAGTAGTCAACCTTAGGTAAAAAGGTTGTTGTTTTTTGGTGGGGGGAGGGGGTGGGGAATAAAATAAAATCGTTGGGTATGGCTTAGCGATTTTTCCTAGCTGAGGCGGGATCTTTTGTCAATAGTAAGCTACCCTTTGTAAAAGAGGTGTGGATAATACAGTTTTCAAGGAGGGTGGGATTGGGAATCCCAGGAAAGTGTGTGTGTCGGTAGTGGAATCTCAAGAAAGCACTTTAGGTTCAGGGTTAATGGTGGCTCTTGATAAATGATTTTTCCAAGCGGATCTCGGTCAATAGTAGCTTTAGTGGATTCCATTCGCGCCATTGCCATATGCGTTGTGTCCCTGAGCATGACACTTTATCTGCGTTCTACCCAGGAAGACATAGAGAGTGATTCAAATAAGTTCATTGAGCTTTCGTTACAATCGGTGTAAAATAAATAAGTTTAAACTAATAGTAGCTTTACTTTTGTAAAAATAGGGTGAAGTGAAGAAAAACTTATTTGTGTAGAGCCCTTGAAAGTGTGTTGTTGTTTGTTTTTAAAAGGGCTGCATATTCTCATTAGAAGTGGCTTTGCTTTGGGGGTAAATATTTTTGACCGGGTGACGCAGTGGGATGGCTGAGAGGTACTTGATAAAAAAAAAAGGCAGGAAGAGATTGGGGTAAAGTTCTGGTTGAGGTACTTGTTTTCAGAAAGGTGTACTAATTCCTTAGCTACAAAAGGGAGAGGGCGGTTAATAAAAATCCGTGGACTGTGGTGGTGGTGTTGGGGTGGGCAATTAATTTCGGAGGTGATTCTCTTCATAGGCGGAGTGGTATGCGTCTTTGTGCGAGTAACTTGAATTTTCCAGGTTGAAAGGGGGCGGGCTGTACATTTGATTTAACCGTCAGTCCTTAGGGATACAATCTGCGCAGACCTGCGATGTGGTGGTCCGAATTATTAATTATGTGACCAAAATCAAACTGTCTTAGTATTTTGGCACCAGTAAACCCTGGAAAAGTAGATAATTATAAAAGTCAAACAGAAAATGTAACATTCAATGACAACAGACAACCAAAAACACGCAGAGAAACAAACAACAATTAACAAATAATAAAAGCAAGATATGTCATCACAAACAATGACAAGTTGGAAATAGGGCTACCATCTTAGAACGGTCAGTGGCAAAAAAAACAGGACGCTGAGGTTTAAACCAGGTACTAGAGGGCACCAAACCTGAATCTTACCCTATTGTCATCCCAATGAAATGGGACTGTGTAAATAAAGATATCCCCACCATGGTAATATTTTCTAACAAACAAGGCAGCAACGTTAATTTTGGACGGAATGAAAGTTCCTGTATACGATATGTATATATTACGCTCAAAAAGTGGGACTATAGTATAGTGTATACATGTTGAACAAAATGCTTGTCTTCAGTAACTAAATTGTACATACGCATGTACATTGTATATGTGTATATCATATACATTTTCATACAATTGCTTATTGTTTTCGTGTTTTTTCTTGGATGAAATGGAATAAAAATCCCGTTTATATAAATTACGTACATTTCAACTACAAAATTCTTAACCTGTATTAAATTGTGTTTCATATATGTTGTATATTAAAACAAGCTAAAGCATTGTATCTACAATAATTACATTTTCTAAACGTTATTCTTACTTTCTACGAACCCATAACATGTGCTAACAACAAACACTATGGATCCAAGTCCGATAAAACATACCACAGTAATGATTAATGTAACATGTATAATAGAAAAGAATAAAATATTACCCATTCATATATAACGGAATTCCGTCTTTAAAGGGAGTACATAAGGCTTTTCATGGGGGTCTAGGTGTCCGACTTAAAATTGACAAATATTAATATTTTCTGTTTTACATGGCCAAAACATAATGAATGAGCCTAAAAAGTATCCCTTATTTGCAAAGAAATTCATTCTGCACAGTAATACATCCTATCCTAGGTGACGCACCAGGGTTAATTGCAGCATTTTACGTCCGTTTCCGCCCTGTCTATATGATGTTTTCAAAGTTTAGGCATTAACAAAATGGTTCTAACATCATATTTTGATTAATATAAGTGTTTTATCATCAACGGGAACAATTTTATAATTTAAGTTGTTTCTAGAAAAATCCTGATGTACCTCCTTTAACACAACTTGCAAATCTTTAATTACCTCCCTTTAAACTAAATCTCAATTGAAATTCAGGTTAATGTTATACACGGTAAATATTTCAGAAATGTTATACAAGGTAAACATTTCAGATTCCAAACAATTGCTATTGAAAACATATTAGGTATATACCACTCGAATGCTTCTTAACGGTGGGCATTTGTTGTAATCTGGAATAGACTCAATAACATATACATGCATGGCCGATTAGGAAATGTGTTTTACAAAATTTCATTTAAACACGTTGTACACATAAACATGTTGTATACATAGTAATAAATACAAATAGTTTATTATTTACATATACGTATTTTTTTCATATAAAAAACGATATATTTTGTCAATATGGATGCATTACTGTATAGTCCATATTTACATGAAATAAGGTAACGAGTTATCTCCCCTGTTTTCTATGGTATGGACATTTGCGGTGTCCTGTTAGGGCAATGTTACCATCGCATCTTACCATCGACCATCGACCTAGGTCGATGGTAAGATGCGATGGTCGATGGTAAGATGCGATGATAGGATGCGATGGTCGATGGTAAGATGTGATGGTAGATGGTAAGATGCGAATCGACCTAGGTCGATTGTAAGATGCGATGGTCGATGGTAAGTTGCGATGGACTTTCGACCATTGAATCTTACCATCGATCATCGCTTCTTACCATCTTACCATCGCATCTTACCATCGACAATCGCATCTTACCATCGACCATCGACCTAGACATTTTTCTACGGTTAATCGTGAGATCTTGATCATACGGTGTCCTGTTAGGGCGATCTGACCATCGCATCTTACCATCGACCATCGACCTAAGTCTATGTTCAATGATAAGATGCGATGGTCGATGGTAAGATGAGATGGTAAGATGCGATGGTCGATGGTAAGATGCGATGGTAACATGGCCCTAACAGGACACCGTAGTAATCGTGAGATCTTGATCAGCATGAGAATTGATAAGTCGATGGTCGATGGTAAGATGCGATGGTCGATGGTAAGATGCGATGGTCTATGGTAAGATGCGATGGTAAGATGGGATGGTCGATGGTAAGATGCGATGGTCTATGGTAAGATGCGATGGTAAGATGCGATGGTAAGATGCGATGGTCCATCGCATCATACCATCGACCATCGCATCTTACCATAGACCATCGCATCTTACCATCGACCATCGCATCTTACCATCGACCATCGCATCTTACCATCGACCTAACAGGACACCGTAGACATTGAACTTACAAATAAAATAACACTTGTTCCTTCAAAATCCCAGACTATAGCGCATAATGACATTTGCAATTTCTCATTAATATTTCTAGGTTTCATATTTCGCTTTTTGAATTTGAAATAAGTCATTTTTAAATCGCTGACATAATCTGATCCTGCCGTTAAATGACGTTGATTTCTAACACCACGCAGATTTTCAGCGTTGCTGTCTTAAGCAAAAAGTGCCAACACTGCGCAGACAATCAGATACTGTTCAAAGACTCATCTTTTTATTTCAAGCATCTGTTAATTATCTACGTAATTAACATAAATAAAAACTTTATTAATTACCACTTGTATTTTCACATTTATTTCAGACATTTAATATGAAATTAAAATAATACTCGACACTGTTTTATCGTGATATCTGGCATCCTAATCCACAGACTACCACATAAAGAATTGAATAATTAAGTCGCTCCTATAAACGCCTCACGATATCTAAAGTTCAATTATGTGTTAAGTTCGTTCACGCATCGGTATTCGAGCATAGTCACTGGTTGAACGCTATTGTATGAACTAGTGTAGTTATAAGCACACTTATCAAAGGACCAAACAACTACGTAATCATACAAGGAACAACACCCCTTATACATAATCATATAAGGAAAAACATTCCTTATATTGAAGGTAGCGCCGTGGTGTAATGGTTAGCATTGTGGCTTAGTAACCCAGGGATCGCGTGTTCAATCCAAGCCAGGACCGAATTTGAGGTTAATTATCGAAATATTTCAAAAGTATTTCCTACCTTACCAGTCCTTCGGATAAGACTCTGAACCTACGTCTGTTCGCTCAAACGCTTAGTGCAATACAGCGAGGATAAATAAACACTTATACACACATTCCTAACACGTACCCATATAAGGAACAACACTCCGTATACGTAACCATATAATGAACAACACTTCCTATACGTAATCATATAAGGAACAACACTTTCTATACGTAATCATATATGGAACAACACTCCTTATACGTAACCATATAAGGAAAAACACTTCCTATACGTAATCATATAAGGAACAACACTTCCTATACGTAATCATATAAGGAACAAAACTCCTTATACGTAATCATATCAGGAACAACACTTCCTATACGTAACCATATAAGGAACCACACTCTTTGTACGTAACCATATAAGGAACAACCCTCCGTAACCATATAAAGAACCGCACTCCGTAACCATATAAGGAACAACACTTCTTATTCGTAAACATATAAGGAACAACACTCATTATACCTAACCATATAAGGAACAATACTTCTTATTCGTAACAATATAAAGAACCAAACTCAGTAAACGTAACCATATAAGGGACAACATTCCTTATACGTAACCATATAAGGAACCAGACCCCGTAACCATATAAGGAACCACACTCCGTAACCATATAAGGAAAACACTCCGTAAACATATAAGAAGCAACATTCCTTATACGTGACCATATAAGGACATACACTCATTATACGTAACCAAACAGAATATAAACCGGTGAAGATAGGGAATTCTAACCCGAGGTATAAGTATTTTTATCGGAAGATAACACACTTCTTATACGTAACCATATAACGAACCACACTCAGTATACGTAACTATACTGAATCAAACAGCTAACGCACGAGTAGCCAATATTTTTAATATCTCAATAATAACAATCAATAAATCAAAACAAATTTCAATCCGAACGAGACAAATATCTTGTCAATAACGACTGTTAACTAAAAAAAATAATTCAAATACGTAAACATATAAGGAACCACATTCCTTATACGTAAACATTTAAGTATCCACACGCATTATACGTAACCTTCTCTGAAACTACAAGCGCCAGAGATTTAATATTTTTCATTTACCATGAGCTTATGGTCCTCTACCAAATTGCTGAAATAGTAACCCTGATGTAAAATGTATCCTCGCCCCCCCACCCCCCCCCCACCCCCCCACATACGCAACACCCCACCGACACACACACCCCACCCCACCAGGGGTCACATGTTTAACATAGACTTGCATAGGGGAAAAATTGAAACATCTTCTTTTCTAAAACCGCAACGCACAGAGCTCTCATATATGACATGTAGCACTGATAAGCTTATGGTCCTCTACCAAGCTTGTTCAAATGATGGTGATCCTGGGGTCAAATCTGGCCCGCCCCAGGAGACACAGTTTTACATAGAGCTGTATAAGAACATCTTAAAAAAAACATGTTTTGCAGAGACTTATATCGAAAAACAAAATCTTCTCATATGAAGAACACAAGGTATAGAGGTCTCATATATTGCATGTATCATAAGATTGTGGTCCTTAACCAGTTTTGTTCAAATGGTGACCCTAGGGTAAAATCTGGGGGTTCATATATTTAAAACCACACTCTTCTATGAAACTAAATGTGCTGGAGATCTTACATTTTATATATACATAACATTATGGGCCTCGATCAAGTTTGTTCAGATCGTTACTACCATGGGGTCAGATCGTTACTACCATGGGGTCAGATCGTTACTACCATAGATCGTTACTTCCATGGGGTCAGATCGTTACTACCATGGGTGGGGTCAGATCGTTACTACCATGAGGTCAATTTGGCCCTACCGTAGAAGTCACTATTGGGAAAAAACGTTAAAACTATTTTCCTCTCTGAAACCACAGTTATACATTAACTCAGCATGAACAGATGGATACAACCATCCAACCAGCATCGGCCCTGGGGTCAATCCCCATCACTGGAGACATAACTCCTGGAGCATAACTTGGAAACTGTTGAGATCCCCACCCTATAACCATACATACACTTAATGTGTATGAACAGAACATACACTTAATGTGTATGAACAGATGGATATAACCATCCAACCAGCAATGACCCTGCCGTTCATCCCCACCCATTGGAACATAGTCCACGTGTCATAACCTGGAAACCATTGAGATCTCCGCCCTATAACCATATATACACTTACTGGGCATTTTACATTTACATTTAAGGTGGGCGCGGAAATTTGTGATATCGACTGCGTGATCTCATTCTGTTATGAAATTATAAACTTGTTTGAACTTGGAAATAAATGGGTCTGATATAAATCAGGAAAACAAATTGCCAACATATTGCATAGAGCTTAAAAAAAGTGGCAAATTAAAATTGGAACTATCCCATTTCCAGGGTTTAACGCCTAACTATGCTAAGTGACATTTTTACCAAAAGGTGGGGTATTTTTTTGCATTAAATAGCAGTATTTTAGGATAAGCATATTGTCATAAAATGTTTTTCTTATAACATGGATGGCTACTAAGAAAATATTAATTTGGCATTCTATTCTATCTCAAAAGTTTTTTTATTTAAACGCGTAACTATGCTTCAGTGAACTGTGCAGATAGAATAGTTTCGCGTTAATATTTTCTTTCCATTTCCTAGTTCCAAATTATTCCAAATGACAAGGAGCTCATTTTGTTTTAAAAAGATACATTTTTAGACAGGTATTGACTTTGATTTGATTTTACAGCCAAGATTTGTATTAAGTGTGCAAATTTTGTTTTTTTAAAAAAAATTAAAAAAATCACTAAAAAAATCTAGTTATAATAATTACTTTAATTGTACAATTTAAGCTATGCCTCAATAATTATAGTGTGATGTCACATTGTGATGTCATTATTTATTATAATGTCATAGGTTTTTTTAAATTATTTCCTAATTTGAATCAAAAATTCTTAACTTTACAATTTAGTACACTTTTCAACTTTTAATTTCTTATAATTGATAAGAAATAGTAAACTTCAAATGAAAAAGAAATAAACGCGAGTGCTAAAATAAGGTTTGTTATAAAATAAAATATACACGAGTATCATCACGAATATACACGAGTATCATCACGAATATGCACGAGTATCATCACGAATAAGGTTTGTTATAAAATATACACGAGTATCATCACGAATATACACGAGTATCATCACGAATATGCACGAGTATCATCACGAATAAGGTTTGTTATAAAATATACACGAGTATCATCACGAATATACACGAGTATCATCACGAATATGCACGAGTATCATCACGAATAAGGTTTGTTATAAAATATACACGAGTATCATCACGAATATACACGAGTATCATCACGAAATACACGCGTATCATCACGAATAAGGTTTGTTATAAAATAAACACGAGTGTCATCACGAATATACACGAGTATCATCACGAAATACACGCGTATCATCACGAATAAGATTTGTTATAAAATATACACGAGTATCATCACGAAATACACGCGTATCATCACGAATAAGGATTGTTATAAAATATACACGAGTATCATCACGAATATACACGAGTATCATCACGAAATACACGCGTATCATCACGAATAAGGTTTGTTATAAAATATACACGAGTACCATCACGAATAAAGTTTGTTATAAAATATACACGAGTGTCATCACGAATAAGGAAAATATACACGAGATATACACGAGTATCATCAAGAATACGGTCTGTTATAAAATAAAATATACACGAGTATCATGACGAATATACACGAGTACCATGACGAATATACACGAGTATCATCACGAATAAAGTTTGTTATAAAATATACACGAGTATCATCACGAATATACACGAGTATCATCACGAAATACACGCGTATCATCACGAATAAGGTTTGTTATAAAATATACACGAGTACCATCACGAATAAAGTTTGTTATAAAATATACACGAGTGTCATCACGAATAAGGAAAATATACACGAAATATACACGAGTATCATCAAGAATACGGTCTGTTATAAAATAAAATATACACGAGTATCATGACGAATATACACGAGTACCATGACGAATATACACGAGTATCATCACGAATAAAGTTTGTTATAAAATATACACGAGTATCATCACGAATATACACGAATATCATCACGAATAAAGTTTGTTATAAAATATACACGAGTATCATCACGAATAAGGAAAATATACACGAGATCTACACGAGTATCATCACGAATAAGGTCTTATTTCAAAATCAAACACATTTATTATAAGACTGCAGATGGGCCTCGCCTTAAGCCTTTGCTCTGATCTCCGCAAAATTTGCGGAATTCCGCAGTATTTTCTCCGCATTTTTATAGAAAGTTTCGCCGAGTATTTGGACATGGAAATATGCCGCCCAAAATTCTATGCTGGCTAAAACAGCAGAAAATGCGATAAAAATCCAACAATTATTATTTTCGCAAATAGGAAAACGTTCGGACAATTTTCGCATACATTTCCCGCAAATTAGGAGTATTCGGACGTTGAAGTTCGAATGTCCGCATAGGATGTAGACAAATGGTCGCATCAAATGCCGATATTTGTCCGCATCAATTTATATTAATCCAACAATTATTGTTTCCGTAAATACGGTTTTAAATTGTCAATTGCATCAATGTCAAATGCGGACATCGTTCGCGTCCGCATATTCTGCATATATATATACAGACATTTTTCTGCTTAATGCGGACATTTTCCAACAATAAAAAATCCACAAATGCGGAAATGTTCGTATGTTCTTTTTTGTAACACAAACTTGAATTTTGTCAAAACAATAGCAGAAGCAGAAATAAAGACATGTTTTAATTGACAGGCGTCATAATATCCTGGCGGAATCGAATAGGAAACAGGCGTCATTATACACAAATTATGCAAATGAGATACATTTTACAGGCGTCACTAGATAACAAAAGACAGACGTGATCAAGAAAATTAGGGCATCACTCAAAATAGATAAAACGTTGGTTGGGTTGAAAACTGACAAGTCGTTTGTTTGTATGGTGTTGTACGTCATTTTCAACACATGCAAGGTTATATATGACGGTCGATTTTTCTGTGGTGGAGGCAGACCACCCACTTTTCCTGGGTAGAACCAGTACTGTACACATCCTGCCTACCGTAAGAATCGACACTTCCTCACAAGTCGAGCTCCCAGTGGGATTCGAACCCGCAACTGTGAGAGACGAGAAGGTTTACAACGCAACGTCGTTAACCACTCGGCCACGGAGACGCCTATTGCTCTTTCCCATACCAAATGCGCTAACATGTTGCTCAGGTGAGACCGAACCTGGTTCTTACTCGCATGTATTTTAACATGCAAATTAGGTATATCTCACAACTTCAAAATGGGCAACGGCTATAAGAGCAGCATGAACAAAGCATCCTTAAATTGTCAAAGAGTTAACGTCACAATACTTTTTTGATTTCAAACAGCTTTCTTCACATCTGCAACATTTAGATATTGACGATGACATGGAGAACGTTTATATTACTGCCATAAGAACTATACTGATCAAATCTGAGGAACCAAATAAGTATTTTCTCAAAAAGTATTTTCTGAAAACAGATTATTTCGTAGTGTGAATTTTCCTAGTCGTCTACGATGTTCAATTGAAATCCCTGATCCAAGGTCATTACCCTGAAAATACGCAGAAATGATCTGGTCCCAATCAGTTTATTGAAGTACAATGACCTGATTTCCCTTAGTTGGCAGGGATCATTTCTAGGGCAAACCATGTATTCTATGCTCTATTGCCACATGAAAGATGTTGAACATTACTAAAAGTATTAAGTTATCTTGAAACCAGGTCATGATGATATTGTTTTAATTGCTTTATTAGTAGAGACATTCATCTAATTAACAGTTTGTTACGCACTTCAAGTAACGACTAGCTTTGTGTGCAAATCAAATTGCAATTATGACAATGTCTGCATTTTATAGTCATTTTAAGTAATTATAACCATATAATATTTCATATTTATTGTGACTTATCGGTAGTTTAACTGTAATAAAAAAAGCAGAATGATATAATAATAACAGATACTGCTTTTGTGTATAGATTGTTGAATAGCCAATACTAAGACTCGTTGTTGTTGTAGTTTTAAGTTTGATTAAAGAAATCAATTAGTGTATAATTCTATTTAATATGCCATCGTTTTATTATATATGCAACTATCAACATTTCCCCCATGGGGGTGAGGGATGTAGATATACCCAGGTGATTAGACATTCCTGATGTTACCGGGGTAGGGAATTAGAACCTGGTACCAAGATGGGGATATTAACATTTTGATACTGCCCCTGGAGAATTAGACATAAATTGTTCTTCCAGGGATGGGAACATTTGCTCTCCCAATGGGGAAACATTGATATCTGCATTTCACTCCCTCCTACATAAAACAGTTTTTATATAGCAGTGTAGCACCCCATAACGCTCCCTCCGAATAACGCTCCCCGGGGAGCTTTATACGGAGAGGATGTATACTTAGTCCGCATGAAGCTCCCCAGCTTGAATAAGAACAAGACATAAATAATATTAAGAAGAGAAATACATCAATAATAATAAAAAAGAAAAGAAAAAAAAAGTATAATATTTTTATAATATTCATCACCATCACAATCACAATCACCATCACCATCACCATCACCATCATCTTCATCTTCTTCTTCTTCTTCTTCTTCTTCTTCTTCTTCTTCTTCTTCTTCTTCTTCTTCTTCTTCTTCTTCTTCTTCTTCTTCTTCTTCTTTGTCATCATCATCATCATCATCATCATCATCATCATCATCATCATCATCATCATCATCATCATCATCATCATATTATTATTATTTTTTTTTTTTTTTAAACAATTATTTCAAGATGTTGTTGTGATTTTGCACAGTGTACGATCATCGACGTGGTACAGAATATTGGACATTTGGTATAGACAATAATTACTGGCAGATTGCTATAACATTGCTTCATCAGTACAGTGAAGTGCTTCTAAAATAAATTGAAGTAATTTTGTTATATAACTTTATAAACGTTTTAAATATAGCTATACATGTTGTTTTACGTATTACGAGTACCTTGGGTACCTTGGTCAGTGATGCGGATACTTTGATGATGATGATGATGATGATGATGATGATGATGACGATGATGATGATGATGATGAAGTTGATGATGATGATGATGATGAAGTTGTTGATGATGATGATGATGATGATGATGATGATGATGATGATGATGATAAAGACTGACTGCTGATGCTGCTGCTTTTGATGATGATGATGATGATGAAGAAGACTGACTGCTGCTGCTGCTGCTTTTGATGATGATGATGATGATGATGACGATGATGATGATGATGTTTATGATGATGATGGTGATGATAAAGAAGACTGACTGCTGCTGCTGCTTTTGATGATGATGATGATGATGATGATGATTATATTTGCTTGTTTATTACGATGATGTTGATCATCATCTAGTTAGGGAGCTTTATGCGGAACGTTTGTCGGCTAGCTTAAAATTATATGTACATGTCTTCCGCATAAAGTTACAGGGGAGCTTAGTGCGGAAGAAGGGTACGCATAAAGCTCCACGGGGAGCGTTATGCGGAGGGAGCTTTATACGGTCTAACAGTTGAGTCTTCTGTAGAATCTCAGCGGCCTCGGTAGCTCAATGGATAAGACCTCGGCTTTAGAGCTTCAGACCTCTGCACCGCATGGGTTCGCTTCCTGGCGGAGGCATGTCTGATAGGAACTTCATCCTTCATGTCATCTCCCTCTGAGGTTGCTGTCCCAATATAACCTAATATGACGTGTTAACGGGACGGAAAACACCATTTCATTCAATCCTTCAGAATCTCAAGAGTGTACAGAATGATAATACAACATGAATCCTGCACTTGAATGGAAAGAAATTGATACGGTTGTTTACCATTCCTCTGTTTTTCACTCCCTCCCTCTGGAAGACTGCACCAATATAACCTAAAATGTGTTTAAACAAAAAAAAAATGCCTGTTTTGAATTATTGTTTGTATGTATTTTTAAGAGTAATTTATGGACAAATATTAGTGTTTAAAAAAAAGTATAGGGTTATACATATCTTTAAAAATCACACCAGTGACTGAAGTTATAAATTGTCAATGATTTCAAAAATTAAAAAAGATGTCAAAAAAGCTTAAAAAATGTATAAAAAAGTATAGGATTATTTTTTTCCCAGTAAAAACACTTATTTTTAAGAATTGTGTTGATAATCTGCAGACACCCGATTTATATTCTTTGCCCATCATATTCCACTTAACTATTTGACTTTAACGTGTAAGAGTAGGACAAAAATAGTCGGTTTGTGAATTTTAGTGATTTTCTATTAAATCTGACAATCAAATATCTGTTTATCAGCTGTAAATTCCATGCCCATGTTGTAAAAAAATATAACATAAATGAATGAAAAAAGGTCATTTCAATTACATCATATCTCTACTAAAAACTTTTTTTTAAAATCACTTAGCATTGTTTCGTATTAACAGAATTGAGTTTTGAAACTTAAAATTCGGTTCCAAACTATGCCAAATGACATTTCATTGTAATTGTAATTAAAGACAATGGATAAAGACTTCATTATATATAAATAATACACATTTGTACATAACATTTAAAACTTTAAAAGCGTTTATGTTGAAAATAAGAAAAAAAAAGTGATGTTTTTTGCTTCTCCTGTAAAATTTACCCTCGATTTCTGTTAAGTTAACGTATTTTCAAATGTTGTATTGGTGATTTTTTTTAGTGTCACAGGTGAGCATCGTGCCAATTTAAAACAAGAGGCCCAAGAGGGTATGTGGACGCTCTACTTGCTAAAACGGCTCTTATATCAAGGGTTGTAGACATAAAATTCCCATCAGTACTTCTTTTAAAACATTGCAAAAACAACAGGGCTAAGATGGCCTTAGATCGCTCACCTGGTAATCATGGGCAATAAGTCTGCTGTGTCTAGTCTGGCATGGGTATTTTTTAATTTGTCCCACTTTCTTTTATGAATCAAATTTCATAAAAATGGGTGGGGGATATATTAGCATTCTAAACAAATATGGTAAAGATCAGATAACAAATAAATGAAGTAACTACAGATTTAACAAAGGAAAATACAATATTTATTATATTGCATTTTTCAACAAATCAAGGGCCATAACTCTGTCGTTACTAACAAGATCTATCTGGTTTTCGAACTTGTCCAAAATTTCATTGATATGCAGCGCTTCGAATTGAATTAAATTGGGTTAATCGCACCAACTCAAGAAAGGTTATATGGCGCCAAACAGGGATGAACATGCCAGACTCGTCCTCCAGTAACATCTAGATAAAATATGGAGAATGGGTCTAGAACCTTCTAAGCTGCAGAGCTGCAGAGCTGCAGAGGTGCTGCAAATTCTATTGTAGACACTCCATTTACAATGGAGCCAGGTTACCACATTTGCATATGCGGTGTCATGAAGAAAACCTTGAATGAGCATGATAAAACAAATGACAACTAGACATTATACTGAGGCTTCCTGTCAAATTTCGTTGAAATCCAACAAGTCGTTTAGGAGGAGTAGCGCTCACAAGAAATGTAAAGTAAAAATGTCAAAGTGTCATAACTCCGTCAAAAATCAGCGAACTGGAACAAAAGCGTGAAATGCACAACTAGACATCTTACCGATGTTTCCTGCCAAGTTTCGTTGAAATCCAAGAAGGCGTTTAGGAGGAGTAGCGCCGACAAGAAATTTAAAGTAAAAATGTCAAGGGGCTGTAACTCCATCAAAATTCAACGAACTGGATAAAAACGCAGTAGGCACAACTAGAAATCATAGCAAAGCTTCCTGCTAGGTTTCGTCAAATCCAACACGGCGTCAACAAAAACAAAACGAATGAATAAAAAATAAAAAGTAATTAAAAAAAAAATGAAAAAAAAAAAAAAAAAAATGAAAAAAAAAAAAAATATATATATATTAAAATAAAATAAAATAAAAAAATGAAAAAAAACGTACGAAAAACTAAAATTATCTAATTTACTTTGAGTTGGCCGCAAGTTAAAAGCATTCAATGCAGCTTTACGATCGCTGACTGCCTTTTTGCAGTGGTTTATGTGGTCGTTTTGGATTTGCCGAGGTTTTTGGAACACAACTGAACAGTTTGATCAGCTATAGCATGAAGAGTTTTAGTAAAAAGAGTAGTTGAGTCTTCGACATCCTCGAAAACGGAAGGCTTTAATTGTTCCTCGAAAAGAGATTGAAACGTAGCCTAATCAGCTTTGCAAAGTTTCCATCGTTGCGTTTTTTCGGGAAGAGGTGGGCCGATATTTTAAAGAAATATGGGGATGTGGTCACTTCCACATAGATCGTCACCAACACTCCACGAAAAATCCATTAAGAGTGTTGGATCGCATATTGTTAAATCAATGGAAGAATGAGAGCCTGAAGCTGGATGTAAATAAGTATGTGATTTGTTATCATTTAAGAAAACACAAATTGTTTTTGGCTAAGAAATCCTCAACTTTCTTGCCTTTATCGTTTATATCTTTACAACCCCAGATGTAGTTGTGTGCATTAAAATCTCTAAGATAGTTCTTTAAAAAGTTAGTTTTTGTTCATCATTGCATATAGAGGAATAGGGGTTATTTGCCAAAACGCTATAATGGAGGCCTATGGGAAATGCAATAGTGGTATCTGACAACCAGTGCGACTGATTTGAATGTCTGAGTAGCTGTGTGCTGAGCACTATAACAATAAATTGTGTTTGTACCTACACCACGTGACCGGGAAATCCAGGAGACGCATATTTCGGTGTAAGACTATTGGGAGATTAAACTACATGGAAACACCAATTCCATGTATAAACTATTAAGATCGATGCACAATACAAAGGCCTATGTGGAATATATAAACACGACTTCACCTCATAAACCCCTTGGTCGACTTTGACTTATCTTCACATGGATGGTCCCAAGATCAATACCGTTTAATGCAAGTTGTATAACAAGGTGAACGCAACATAAAATATGGCCGCTGTTACTATAAATAGCACAAACGTAAACACTCATTTTAAGAACAGTTAAACATATTTCAACATTAATTTTCATAAATGATTGCTATAGGTGCAAGGCTATCAAAATCAATAGCACGGTTACAGGGTACAGGGGCCCAAAGTGTTTATAAACAATTATGGAAACGCTAAAATGTTAGAGAAAAGAAACCGCTTGGCAAATGTTGACCAAACGCCACATGGATGATCCTGAGACCAAGGTCTTTCAAACTGGTTAGTAAAAGTTATGTAAACGCAATATCCAAGATGGCCGCCGTTGTCGAAATTCCTAAAATAGCTTAAAGAACCGATAAACACACACATAAATATGTGGCCCGCCTCTGAACAAAAGATTGTATATATTTAAAGGGAAAACTGTAAACTGTAAACAAACCAATATTTTTTTCTACAATCATTAAGTCCCTATCCCGCCAAAACCAGATTTTTTTTAGAAAATATGTGCACCGCCTCACCTACTGTCAGCGAGGTATATATGTGCACCGCCTAACCTACTGTCAGCGAGGTATATATATAATTGACCTATTTTGAGAAACTCTACAGACACAATATAAACGGCTTTAACCAGCAAGGCCAAATCCCAAAACTGGAGCGTCGAATTAAGAGTTACCAACTCATAATTCATTTTACGCATATTCAATCACGGGTATTTTAAGAATCATTCAAACCTATACTTTTAATATTTTTAATCGGCACATATACATTATTTTATGACCTGAACACATGGCTAGTTTTGTAGTGTAATTTTGCCGTTATTTGAACGGTTAGTTTCTTTAAAAAAACGCTTGGCCAATTTTGACTTAATATGGATGATTCTGGGGTTAGCGTATTTCAAGTTAATAAGACTAAGGTTAAGATAAAATCCAAGATGGCCACCGTTACTAAAAATAGCCAATTCATTAACATCCTTTTCTTAAGAACCGCTGAACTGATTCTGAGAAATAATCGCTGGATCTTAGACTATCAAGTTTGTACAAATATCACCGAGATAAAAAAAAAGCATGGCACTGGGGTTCGAACTGTTTATATCAATTTAAAGAAAGCTGTAAATAAATAAAAAAAATTCTAAAATCAGTGTACATATTTTGACAGAATGACGGGATTGGCCGAGCGTTTACGATTGATTTTGACTGATTTCAGACAGGTTTCAGAAATAATCAATGTACCTTTAGATTATCAAGTTTGTTCAAATTAAGCACCCGTGCGTTAAAGCGACCATGTCCTGAAAGTCCCATGTTTGCATAAAGCGGAATTATTACATGGAAGGTTACAATCACCGATTCGTGAAGACTGTACATAGTATGGTAGTTATCGTTGTTATAGTCTACAGGGAAGGTTACAATCACCGATTCGTGAAGACTGTACATAGTATGGTAGTTATCGTTGTTATAGTCTACAGGGAAGGTTACAATCACCGATTCGTGAAGACTGTACATAGTATGGTAGTTATTGTTGTTATAGTCTACAGGGAAGGTTACAATCACCGATTCGTGAAGACTGTACATAGTATGGTAGTTATCGTTGTTATAGTCTACAGGGAAGGTTACAATCACCGATTCGTGAAGACTGTACATAGTATGTTAGTTATCGTTGTTATAGTCTACAGGGAAGGTTACAATCACCGATTCGTGAAGACTGTACATAGTATGTTAGTTATCGTTGTTATAGTCTACAGGGAAGGTTACAATCACCGATTCGTGAAGACTGTACATAGTATGGTAGTTATCGTTGTTATAGTCTACAGGGAAGGTTACAATCACCGATTCGTGAAGACTGTACATAGTATGGTAGTTATCGTTGTTATAGTCTACAGGGAAGGTTAGAATCACCGATTCGTGAAGACTGTACATAGTATGGTAGTTATCGTTTTTTAAAACCGATCGTTATAGTCTACACTATAATGTCTGTTCAAGTTCTACTCCACCAATTGTTCAGTTGTTGTTGATTGTTACTGAAAATAAACACTGAAACTATGCCAGTTCAGAATTGGAAGTAAGTACCACACTACAGGAAAACAGATGAAACTGTCCTCTCCGTTGGATTATTTTTAAAAAAGTCAACTTCTGTGAAGGTTCATGCGTTATTTCGGTGCTGTCGTTCATTATAACTTGCACGGGACACATATGTTTCTATTTGGTTCTCATGTCCTAACAAGATGGTAACATAGTTACCAATGTCCCCCGACTGAGAAAATTAGTCTTTATAATGGTATGTTGTCAATAATTTGCTAATTTGATCATGAAGTTGGCATTATCTATAAACAACTTAACATACAATAAGACGGTTATTATACTACACTGTAGACTGAAAAACAAAAAGCTGTGACTATTCTTTTGGTCCTAGAAGAGTCAAAATTCCCATAGAATTGTTCGAACAAAAATGGCAATGTAATATAATTATCTTCGCATGATATCAACAATCCTAGCAAAAATGGGTTGAATCAATTAAAACATAAATGATAAGTGGTGGCCGCACGTTTCATGACCTAAATCTAAAAGGTGCCCGGACTCCAGTAGAAATCTCAAATAGCAATGACGATGAAATATAATCCTACTGAATATGATTTAAATTAATTCAAAACTGAATGATAAGTTGGGAACACAAAGTATTTATTAGGCTATTCTAAGTCCAAAAAGTGCTACAACCCCATCAGAAAGTGTCGAATCACAATGACGGTTGTAGGAACCAAAATGTATCCGTGCTCAAAAGGAAGCCTTTTACCAAATTAGTATTTTTTCTGCCCAAAATGTAAACCACGACCTAAACCACGACTTAGCCAAAATGTTACCTGACTTACTCAAAATGTAACCTGGCCTACTCAAAATGTACCCCGATTTTAAAAGATTTCCAGGTATATTTTATCTACACTTGCTTCCCAAAAAGTAGAAAAACTAACTTTATTTCTTTTATTTTCGTCTGTATGTTTGTTCCATACAAGCGTTCAAGCAAACTTAAGTGTGCATATATGTGTGTCAGCGTGCCTGCACGTGCGTCTGTCTGTTCATAAGTGTGACTGACCGATTATGTTATTTGTGTTCATTTTAAAAAATGCGCGTTACTCCCACTCGTTATATATGTTTGTACGTATTTCGGATTTACTTATAATATAAAACTTATCAAGAAGTAGTGTTTGTTTTTCTATAAAAAAATTAAAATGTGTGTTTACTGCAATTTAAAACCGTTGTTTATGAGCAATGAGTAATGTATCCACTACCGTGCATAATCAACTGGCTCTAGCAGTGTTTGTGGTACGTAAGCATTTACCATTTTAAACCATATGAGTGTTGTTTGATGCTTGTTTAAGTCAGAGAGACCGGGTGAGAGATATGAAAAATACGTGTTCACGTCCTTTAGATGGGTTCACATAAGCAACTATTCAAAATGTGAAGACTTCCTAGCTTACTCTCAGGGCAGCGGCAAGCAAACAGTTTCCATATATTTGTAAGTTCGAAATATTCCAGCTTCGATCGAATAAACTCCCAATTGAGCTAAACAGGCCAGATTTATTACATGCGAGATAAAATAGAAAGAAATAATGCGCTAAATGGAAGTCACTTGATAAGCAGAAAATATAAATATTGCGGTCCCGCATTGTTTACAAACAATAAACAAAAACTAAAAAGTTCAACCTCACGAAAGTACTACAGACTTAATTGGGTCTATCCTCATGTTTTCATGTATACATTTCACTGCACAAACATCAGACAGTTTTTTTTGGTTATGCTCAATATCTGCTTACTTACGGACAGTGTCCCTTTAATACTCAATATCTGCTTACTTACGGACAGTGTCCCTTTAATACTCAACCGTTACAATATGTATTGCTATAGCAATCGTGAAAATATAAGTTTTGTTGATTTAAATAAATCTTATATTCACTTCAAACCAACACGTTTTCTTTTTATGTTATACTCTAAACCGGAATCCATTGCAGAAGAAATATTTTTTCGATGACGTCAACGACTCGGTATGGTGAAATGTCTATTTTAACTTGCCTTAACTTTTAAAAACGTGACCGATTTCAATAAAGTACAGCTCTTTGTCTTAGTTAAGTGATTTACAGTCCAACAAATTAACTTTCTGCAAAAAAACGTTTTTTGAAACAAACTGAGCTGGCAAACTGACATCTCTAAATAACAACAATTTCTAAAATATTGGAAAGATTTTGCAAAACAATGACTCATTTTCTTATTAAGCTACTGATAAACATTTAAGTTATTTTCTAAAATAAAATAGTTTTGACATTTAAAAAAGTAGTTCTGGCCTTGAAAAAGAACAGTGAACATATAAACTGATATTGATAACACATGAAAATATAAACAATGCAGAAAATAAGGTTTATTTTCATCATCAAATCCCCCTTTTCACTGGAAAGTATATAATAAACATATATAGGTACATACAACATTCGAAATGCTTACCTTATATGTGTTATATACCATTTATATACCGTATTGTGTTTTATTTTAGTTATTCCACATACATCATCTACTGTTGCGCTTATGAAAATAATCTGGTACCTAATCACCACTTAATTATATAATAAAACATAAATCCGTCAGATGGCGCAACTCGGGTAATTCCAATCAAAGTACTGAAATTACTGAGAGGCGTGGGGTAGCGAGAAAGGATTTGCAGAATGAAGCATTTGTGACGTTGTAGGTGGCATGCAAGAGAAAAGGAATATGGGTTGTATGTTATATTTTTTTATTTAAACCACAAAAGAATCGACCGTCATATATATATAACCTTACATGTGATGAAAATAAATGACGTAAAACACCATGCCAACAAACAAAAAAACAGATTATTTAAAAACAAATATCATATATATACATATGGCACTGTTTTTATTTTGAACTGATGTCTAAGAAATGGCCAGCAATTGAGATGAGGATGGTTGATATCAGGACGTGTAGGATGATTATGGCACGAAGCATGAACAGTTTAAAACATCCGGCAAAACTTGAATGATGATTGACGGAGCAAGAATAGTATACATGGCCTTTTTCAGAGTGCAGTAGAATACGCACGGCTGTAAAGGCAAACTTTGGTTCGAGTGTTTACTGCTATATTGAACAGGCGTATGCAAGAAACGTTATATCTAAAAACATAAGCTAGACGCGTGTTCATTGGAAAACTTTTCCTCGGAATACTTGTGTCGCCTGCCATGTGCTTATTTCCAAGGAAATTGCATCTTTTGATTATTACTTTCTGTTAATATAATTGTTTATGTATGCAGAAACGAATTTTCTATCCAACAATAACTTTGTTCCTACGATCTTTTATTGTCAATTTGCTGAGATATTTGAGTCAAAGTCACCAAAGTGCAATTGAAATCTACTCATTATATGTTTTGATGTCCGGTTTACATTTCAAAATGATGTTTCTGTGTTGTTTTCCCCTTCAGTCGAGTCTATAATGTTGTTGTGTCACGTGTCTACAATTAACAATCTTTATCACCGTTTCTTGGAAACTTGTTATGTTCGTGACAGACACCGACCTGGTTATGTTCGTGACAGACACCGACCTGGTTATGTTCGTGACAGACACCGACCTGGTTATGTTCGTGACAGACACCTACCTGGTTATGTTCGTGACAGACACCGACCTGGTTATGTTCGTGACAGACACCGACCTGGTTATGTTCGTGACAGACACCGACCTGGTTATGTTCGTGACAGACACCAACCTGGTTATGTTCGTGACAGACCCCCGTTCTGGTTATGTTCGTGACAGACCCGACCTGGTTATGTTCGTGGCAGACACCGACCTGGTTATGTTCGTGACAGACCCCCGTTCTGGTTATGTTCGTGACAGACCCGACCTGGTTATGTTCGTGGCAGACACCGACCTGGTTATGTTCGTGACAGACCCCCGTTCTGGTTATGTTCGTGACAGACCCGACCTGGTTATGTTCGTGGCAGACACCGACCTGGTTATGTTCGTGACAGACCCCCGACCTGGTTATGTACGTGACAGACCCGACCTGGTTATGTTCGTGACAGACACCAACCTGGTTATGTTCGTGACAGACCCCCGTTCTGGTTATGTTCGTGACAGACCCGACCTGGTTATGTTCGTGGCAGACACCGACCTGGTTATGTTCGTGACAGACCCCCGTTCTGGTTATGTTCGTGACATACCCGACCTGGTTATGTTCGTGGTAGACACCGACCTGGTTATGTTCGTGACAGACCCCCGACCTGGTTATGTACGTGACAGACCCGACCTGGTTATGTTCGTGACAAACACCAATCTGGTTATGTTCG
Source organism: Cyrtodaria siliqua (assembly GCA_037043455.1). Taxonomy (NCBI): domain Eukaryota; kingdom Metazoa; phylum Mollusca; class Bivalvia; order Adapedonta; family Hiatellidae; genus Cyrtodaria; species Cyrtodaria siliqua. The sequence continues at coordinate 35,386 of JAWPHD010011161.1, forward strand.
TGACAGACCCCCGTTCTGGTTATGTTCGTGACAGACCCGACCTGGTTATGTTCGTGGCAGACACCGACCTGGTTATGTTCGTGACAGACCCCCGTTCTGGTTATGTTCGTGACAGACCCGACCTGGTTATGTTCGTGGCAGACACCGACCTGGTTATGTTCGTGACAGACCCCCCGACCTGGTTATGTACGTGACAGACCCGACCTGGTTATGTTCGTGACAGACACCAACCTGGTTATGTTCGTGACAGACCCCCGTTCTGGTTATGTTCGTGACAGACCCGACCTGGTTATGTTCGTGACAGACCCCCGTTCTGGTTATGTTCGTGACAGACCCGACCTGGTTATGTTCGTGGCAGACACCGACCTGGTTATGTTCGTGACAGACCCCCGACCTGGTTATGTTCGTGACATACCCGACCTGGTTATGTTCGTGGCAGACACCGACCTGGTTATGTACGTGACAGACCCGACCTGGTTATGTTCGTGACAGACCCCGACCTGGTTTTGTTCGTGACAGACCCCGACCTGGTTATGTTCGTGATAGACTCCGACCTGGTTATGTTCGTGATATACCCGACCTGGTTATGTTCGTGACAGACTCCGACCTGGTTGGCCAAATGCAAAAATCCAAGCCCTTTAGGAGAATAGATTCATAAACGTTTCGGATTTAAAACATACACGTTTTCGTATAATGTTCATTAAAAAATAGTTTACAACTTTTATATTATTCCCATATGATACTTATAATAATAATAATAATAATAATAATAATAATAATAATAATAATAATAATAATAATAATAGTAATAATAATAATAATAATAATAATAATAATAGTAGTAGTAATAATAATAACCATGTATTGCTCCTTTTGTATAAGTATCATAAGAGAATCATATAAAAATTCTATGATACTTATTTATGGCAAAACTTGCAGTGTACACCAAGTATTGATGTAGTGTACACCAAGTTTTGATATAGTATACACCAAGTATTGATGTAGTGTACTTCAACTATTGATGTAGTGTACACCAAGTAGTAATGTAGTGTTGATATAGTGTACATCAAGTATTAATGCAGTGTACACCAAGTACTGATGTAGTGTACACCAAGTATTGATTTTGACTCCGGACGTGTTACTCGTATGACTTATTTTCTAATTCGCTTTGCTTCAACGGAAAACTTAACCAAACCCAATAATGAATATAAGAGAACACAAGACATATAAATAGGAAGTCATTTGCTTTGTCATTTTACTTCTTCGATCTTCTGCATATCAAAATTCAGTCGCTTTAAACGATCCTCGACTGGAAATATTCTGCATTTCTTTATCTATTGGAGAGACCTTAAAGTATCGTAACTCTTCAACGTCTTCGATTACTCATCGACTGTAAAACATCTAACTGTATAATAGCGCGTGTACGACTTGCCGATGTTGACAACCTGCTAATATAAAACACGTGCAACAAAACATGGAAATACAGCGTGAGTGGGCGGAATTACTCAGGTATAACTACACGCTCTTTATGTAAGAATGGCAATTTCGAATGGCGAGGTTTTATCCGCCAAAACTATACACTACTCAACTTTTATAATCGGTCACCCAGGTTTTTCGAAAATAACACGAATATTAAAAAGTGGAAATCACCGAAACACGTACCAATAATTTATTAAGTTTATCAACAAGGTTTTAGTCCAATCAAGGCAGATTAAGTTTTATAAATCGATAGCGATATTTGTTAAACGACGTCAGTTAAAATTTCAAATGAAAATATGAATTATTAACAAATATATAATTCTTTGAAAAGTGACAGATCATCTGCATGTTCGAATAACAAAAAAACGGGCACAATATTAAAACAAGAAACGGTCATGTAATGGATTCAAATATTTCAGTTAACCTTAGTCATTTTAAGACAAACATTTCTCAAAAATGTCTATGAATTACTTGATACGTCTTAATACGTCTATATATTGTTCTACTGAACAAGATTCATTACCTGTCAAGATCAAGATCAAGAAATGTTATTTCATAATTTAGGCCACCGGCCCATCATAAGAAACAAATTGAACATCATAATAACATTATTTTACATTACATGGATGAAGATATATGAATACAACATGTTTATAATAATTTCAGATTACAAATAGAGAATGTATAAACAAATTAAGTAGAAACTTTACGTTTTGTCTTTATCTAATATCTAATATCTACTTAACATTCTTCATGTAAACTCTATATTTATCTAATTCAAGAAATTGTTATCGATAATCAGTTTTTCGTTTGATCTATATATACATTTTGCAATGGATAAGATAGCTGTAGTATTTGTACATGACATAAGTTGATAAAACATATTCAAAGATCTGTCGACCAGCCAATGTGCTCTGAAAAATAGAATTCGATATTCCTCATATTCTCTACACTCCATTATAAAGTGAAATTCATCTTCAATTACTGATATATTTCTAGTATAACATAAAGGACACAACCTCAATTTTCTTTCTACATTTAAGTGGCTACCCTTTTCAATAGCTAAATTATGACAAGTATATTGAAATCTAGAGAACTTCTTAGTATATATGACATTTCCATAGAGAGATATTGTTTAATATTAAGCAATGATTTATAGTGTTTGTAATAATAAGCTTTACTTGATACATCAACCTTTCCATACCATATTTGCATATACAAATATTTTACTCTTTGCTTGTCCTCGCAATTAAACTCCAAAGTAACATCTGTATATGTTATAAAATGACTACATATGAGCAGACTTTCAAAAACATAGGTATACAATAAATACAACACATAAACAAATATCATCGGAAACATTTGTGACAAAAATCCATATGTATATATACACACGTGGAGACAACATGCATGAAGCAATAAATACAACATTCGTGCAGCAATAAATACAGCATTCATGCAGCAATAAAGACATCATTCATGCTGCAATAAATACAGCATTCATGCAGCAATAAATACAACATGATGCAGCAATAAATACAACATTCATGATGCAATAAATACAACATTCATTCAGCAATAAAGACACCTTTCATGCAGCAATAAATACAACATGTATGCAGCAATAAAGACAACATTCGTGCAGCAATAAATACAACATGCGTGCAGCAATAAAGACAACATTCATGCAGCAATAATACAGCATTCATGCAGCAATAAAGACAACATTCATGCAGCAATAAAGACAACATTCATGCAGCAATCAAGACAACATTCATGCAGCAATAAAGACAACATTCATGCAGCAATCAAGACAACATTCATGCAGCAATAAAGACACCTTTCATGCAGCAATAAAGACAACATTCATGCAGAAATAAAGACAACATTCATGCAGCAATAAAGACAACATTCATGCAGCAATACAGACAACATTCATGCAGCGATAAAGACAGCATTCATGCCGCAATAAAGACAACATTCATGCAGCAATCAAGACAACATTCATGCAGCAATAAAGACAACATTCATGCAGCAATCAAGACAACATTCATGCAGCAATAAAGACACCTTTCATGCAGCAATAAAGACAGCATTCACTTATAATAAAGACATCATTCATGCCGCAATAAAGACAGCATTCATGCAGCAATAACGACATCATTAATGCAGCAATATAGACATCATTCATGCAGCAATAAAGACAACATTCATGCAGCAATAAAGTTTAGCATTCATGCAGCAATAAAGACATCATTCATGCCGCAATAAAGACAACATTCGTGCAGCAATAATGACAACATGCGTGCATCAATAAAGACAGCATTCGTGCAGCAATAAATACAGCATTCGTGCAGCAATAAATACAACATGCGTGCAGCAATAATACAACATTCATGCAGCAATAAAGACAACATTCATACAGCAATAAATACAACATGCATGCAGCAATAATACAGCATTCATGCAGCAATAAATACAGCATGCATGCAGCAATAATACAACATTCATCCAGCAATAAATACAACATGCATGTAGCAATAATACAGCATTCATGCAGCAATAAATACAACATGCATGCAGCAATAATACAGCATTCATGCAGCAATAAATACAACATGCATGCAGCAATAATACAGCATTCATGCAGCAATAAATACAACATGCATGCAGCAACAATACAACATTCATGCAGCAATAAAGACAACATTCATGCAGCAATAAATACAGCATTCATGCAGCAATAAAGACAACATTCATGCAGCAATAAAAACGACATTCATGCAGCAATAAATACAATATTCATGCAGCAATAAATACAACATGCATGCAGCAACAATACAACATTCATGCAGCAATAAAGACAACATTCATGCAGCAATAAATACAGCATTCATGCAGCAATAAATACAATATTCATTCAGCGATAAATACAACATTCATGCAGCAATAAAGTCAGCATTCATACATACAGAAAATAAGACACCACAGCCCCGTAGCCAGCCCTAAAATGTAATCCCTTTATACGGAAGTCAGGTGGCATGTACATCGCGCCCTAGCTCCCACCCGATTTGCCTTCAACATGCGATTTCCTCCTGCCTTTAAGTGTATTTTCTGTTCGAAGCAAGACAGGTTTTCAAGGATTAATTATTTTTCGATACTGAAGCTGTTTATATGCAAAGTATGTACATTTCCAAAATTCTGCCTCAGCGTAGCTACGAGCCTGCACCAGTCTGTGCCAATCGGCATATGACTGAGCCTCCAAAACGACACATACAGCTATCGGTGCCAATCGGCATGTGACTGAGCCTACAAATACAACACATACAGCAGTCGGTACCATTCGGCATGTGATTGGGTCTCCAAAGCAACACATACAGAAGTCGGTGCTAATCGGCATACGACTGAGCCTACAAAACAACACATACAACAGTCGGTGCCAATCGGCATGTGACTGGGCCTCCAAAGCAACACATACAACAGTCGGTGCCAATCAGCATGTCACTGAGCCTCCAAACACAACACATACAGCAGTCGGTGCCAATCGGCATTTGACTGAGCCTCCAAAGCAACACATACAGCAGTCGGTGCCAATCGGCATGTGACGGAGTCTCCAAACACAACACATACAGCAGTTGGCGCCAATCGGCATGTGACTGAGCCTCATAAGCAACACATACAGAAGTCGGCACCAATCGGAATGTGACTGAGCCTCCAAAGTAACACATACAGCCAGCAGTCGGTGCCAATCGGCATGTGACTGAGCCTCCAAATCAACACATACAACAGTCGGTGCCAATCGGCATGTGACTGAGCCTCCAAACACAACACATACAGCAGTCGGTGCCAATCGGCATGTGACTGGGCCTCCAAAGCAACACATACAACAGTCGGTGCCAATCGGCATGTGACTGAGCCTCCAAACACAACACATACAACAGTCGTTGCCAATCGGCATGTGACTGAGCCTCCAAACACAACACATACAGCAGTCGGTGCCAATCGGCATGTGACTGAGCCTCCAAACACAATACATACAGCAGTCGGTGCCAATCGGCATGTGACTGAGCCTCCAAAGCAACACATACAGCAATAAATGGCATCTGCTTTTAAAATATTAAAGAAGCAAGCATCAGGCAAATATATCTAAAGTGAATCGAAAACGGAGACATAAATACAATAGTGCACACATTCTGTGCTAATCGTTCTGTGCTAATCGCGGGTTCGAATCCCACTGGAAGCTCGGAAGAGTCGATTCTTACGGATGGCGGGAGGTGTACAGTACTAGTTCTACCCAGGAAAAGTGGGTGGTCTGCTTCCACCACAAAAAAAAAATCGACCATCATATATAACCGTACATCTGTTGAAAATGACGTGACCGACCGCGGTTTCTTAATGGTGAAGATTTCTCTTCATAGACTCTATCCGGCTTAGTGTTAACCATAGGTGTATCTATAGTCACTATATAGGTCACGCACTAACCTGTGAAGAACGCTGATAGTAAATTCCTCATGAATAAATGTAGCCAGTATTGAAATTCTGAGCCATCTGATTGGTTTAAAAACTAGGGTAAACACTAAGATACTTTAGTGCTAACCCTACTTTTTCAACCAATCATTGTCTCAGATTTTCAAATACTTGCACCATTTATTCATAAAATTTTACTATACGCAGTCTTCGCGGTAAAGTGCGTGATCTATACAGAGACTATCGATGGCAAACACTAAGTCGGATAGAGAAATTTTCACTATTAAGAAACCTCGGTCGGTCGCTACCCTCCCCCATTCGGTTTGTTTCTTAATGGTGAAGATTTCTCTTTATAGCGTCTATCCTACACATAAATCATGTATGTATACACGATGCTAAAATCAGGATTCGCACCACTACACGCTGTCCAGTGACACAATTACCATACCGTGTAAACCAGTCAGATGGCTAAGAAGTTAAAGCACTGGCTACATCTATTTATTAATAACGCTCTGCACAGTTTAGAACGTGCCCTATACAGAGACTGTCGATACACCTATGTTAAACACTAAGCGAAGAGAAATATTCACCATTAAGAAACCGCGGTCGGTCGCTACCCTCCATATCCTTTCAGTTTCTTAACGGTGACGATTTCTCTTCATAGCCTCTATCCAGACTATACAAAGAAAGCACGTTGGCATGTGTCGTACACCTGTATACACGATACATGTGTCGTACACCTGTATACATGATGCATGTGTCGTACACCTGTATACACGATGCATGTGTCGTACACCTGTATACACGATGCTATGTGTCGTACACCTGTATACACGTTGCATGTGTCGTACACCTGTATACACGATGCATGTGTCGTACACCTGTATACACGATACATGTGTCGTACACCTGTATACACGATGCTATGTGTCGTACACCTGTATACACGATGCATGTGTCGTACACCTGTATACACGATGCATGTGTCGTACACCTGTATACACGATGCATGTGTCGTACACCTGTATACACGATGCTATGTGTCGTACACCTGTATACACGATGCATGTGTCGTACACCTGTATACACGATGCATGTGTCGTACACCTGTATACACGATGCATGTGTCGTACACCTGTATACACGATGCATGTGTCGTACACCTGTATACATGATGCATGTGTCGTACACCTGTATACACGATGCTATAAATCATGTCAATCTTATCTGAAGGTAAAAAACACATACAAGTGGGAATGATGCGTATACGTGGATAAATAATGATATTATTACGGACCTTTATCCATTTTGTTTACATTCGAGTAGAACTGACAAAATACATGCGTATTTAAACTGTCCAATTAGAATGATTCGATCCTCGTATAAAACACCTAAAAAATAACGTTTGAAATAAATAATAACTGTTATTTACCAAACAACAATGATTCTAAAATTATGCAAACGAACTAAATTAGGCGTTTCTCTGATTGTAACGTGCCAGGCTCATCCTTAATTTCATCAAGATAAAATATGGAGAATAGGCCTAGAACCTTCTTACCTGCAGAACTGCACATTGTATAGTAGACATTCCAGTTACGATGGAGTCACGTTTCCACGTTTGCATACGCGGTGTCATGATAAAGAATGAGCATGATAAACAGATATATGACAAAATATACGCTAAAGGATTAAGACATAAAAATGCCGTCTCTGCAAACTATCAAACATAAACTATACCTTCTTCAAACAACTAGAGACCTAATGAATGAATGAATGAATGGTGTTTTAAGGCATGTCGACACATAAATAGGTCATATTGTGCGCAAAAACTGATGAAAGATGAAGAAATGAAGTAGTAATTAAAAATTAATGTAAATGTATAAAGATAAAACTATTTACAAATAAGGGATGATATGGTAGTAATATAATTATAGATTATGCTACTCACAATATTTGATTTCAAGACATGTGATTTAAGCAAAAGTTGCGTAAAACAACTTTATCATTTATTTTTGACTTTTTAATGACTGGCACAACCTAGACAATTATATCAAGGTAATATACTGCAAGTTATATGTAAAAAATAGTCTGATGTTGATGAGTTCTAATTCCTGCTAGATTATCTGTATAGTGCACTGTTTGAAAACATCTTCATAATTATTTTTTTTAGTGTTTAACTTTTATACGATGTTTATGATAATTATGTGATATACTGTAAGTTTCATGTAAAAATATTTAATTGTGTTTTTACTTATCCTACTTTCAACTTTGTATTTGTAGAGAGTACATTCTCCTTAAGACCCATTTAATTCGTCTGTTTATTATTTGTTTTTATTTTACACAACAGATCAAATTCTCCAGATAAGCCATCCCACAATTTGAGGAGTTTGACTAAGTAAATTAATCGTACAAACTCTGCCGCATATTTGATAAATCCTCAGAATTTGCTTCTAAAATAACAGTTAGGGACCATAAAACAGAAAGACACTTATAGCGTTACCATTTTTAAATAACATTAGGCAAACAAACTATGGAGCTCTCAGAGTTTATTGCGGAAAAAAATACAAGATTGCGTCACCTACAATTAAGACAAAACTTTCAAGCTTTAGTGGGAATATGAGAAGAGAAGAGATTTGTGGCCACCACAAGATACAAGTTTAGAGACTACATTTAGCCACCACAAGATACAAGTTTAGAGACTACATTTGGCCACCACAAGATGCAAGTTTAGAGACTACATTTGGCCACCACAAGATACAAGTTTAGAGACTACATTTGGCCCAACAAGGTACAAGTTTAGAGATAACATTTGGCCAACACAAGATACAAGTTTAGAGATTACATTTGGCCACCACAATATGCAAGTTTAAAGAGACTTGTGGCCACTAAAAGATACAAGTTTAGAGATTACATTTTGCCACCACAAGTTGCAAGTTTGGAGACTACATTTGGCCACCGCAAGATACAAGTTTAGAGACTACATTTGGACACCACAAGATATTATAGGACAATAATTTCAGAAATGTTGCTATCATACAACTAAAACAGTCAATCTTAATCCAAAACTAATATACTTTTTTCCTTTCATTTTACATTTGGGCGTTTTATCCAATCAATTATATACGCCCTTATGCACTATATTACGTAATTTCCGGTAAATATGAAAAAAGAAATGATGCAAATTATTTGAATTTATTAGAGGATAGTTCAGGTTTGTAATATGGTTCATTCATTAATCAAATTATGTAGGAAATATCGTGCAAATCGTACCATTTGAAAGCGATAACATACTTTGCAGTACTTTTGACTATTATACATGTTTCTGAAATGTCAGAGTGTGTTTATAAAAAATGAATTTTATTTAGTTTCTATTCATTAATTTACAAGTTACAGTCTTACTTATTGTGAACAAAATACTGAAAGTTGAATGTGTCTATTTAGTTTAATTACCAACAATGGATGCACATAAGGTACTAAGTAAAAAATACGTATATTTATCTTTTACTGAGTTACTCTTTTTGCTCAAAATGTTCATTATTGACACCATATATTAGCGTAAACATTTGTAAAAAATGCAGTTTTTTTTATCATATATAACCCACACACTTTGTACAGTTTGCCTTCACTGAACCACCATTTGATTTTGAATATATCAATATGAAAGACCAT
>JAWPHD010011161.1:50000-86430 GCA_037043455.1 Cyrtodaria siliqua
GTTCACCGACACCCGTTAAACCTTCACCGTCAAACTCGCCCTTCCTTCCCCGACACTCGTTGAGCCTTCACCATCGGACTCGTTCTTCTCTTCACTGGAAACAGTTTTTCGGGTCACCTTGACCGTGACCTATACCCTAGTGACCCCAAAACAACAGGGATTATCGAATCATCTAATATGCAGCTTATACATACATTTTCATGATTCTATGTGCAATGCTTCATGAGTTTTCATGTTGAATTCAAATTGTTAATGTGCGGACGGACGGACTGACAGAGACAATACCATATCATATGAGTCTCGTTTTCCAAACGAGCGTATAAGAATTAAGTTTTGTTTTGTAAACAAGCTAGATGTCGACATACAGATTTATTGCGAAAATACGGACGGACGGAAGGGCGACGTATAGCCTGATTACAGTATCGTCTTTAACTAAGTCAACTAAAATGAAGTAAAGTAAATATGGATACGCATAGAGCTCTAATTATAAACTGTTTACGCATAAAACCCCGTGCAGCGTAATTCGCGGGGTGTCTCTATGCGTCGTAACACAGCTATCATTTAAACGGTAGTAGTTGTGAGGACAGAAAATGTGTCCTCTCCTCAGGATTTTGCTCTCTCTCTCTCTCTCTCTCTCTCTCTCTCTGAGCTAGAAAAGGTCAGATGTCTCGATGACGTTTAACGACAATTCAATTTGTTAAGGTTTTGATTTGCTATTTACCACCATCACTGTCAGCAGCCGCCGTCATTGATCAGTTGTTACACTGGGAGCGCTCGTGAAGTGCCGACACCGGTAATGACTGATAGTGAACCACAACTAATTAAACATCTCCGTTATGTCTATTTTATCGCCTAATTCCGTTATTAACTCTACAAACATGTTCTAGTGTTTGAATATTAGATAGATTACATTGCAGATGAAATAAATCATTTCGATTGTCAGTTAACGATAAGTTAAACAATCATTTATCTCACTGCAATACTTATCGCTAAATCTTGTCTAATTTGCTATATTGCCGAAGGGGCGAAATGAAAATTAAACTAAGATTATTTAAATATGGACGAAACATTGCGTGCGCAGGTATCCAACAGACAAACCAATCAAATCTACCAGTCAACAATCCCGCAGAAAACACCTGCCATCGATTTAAGTGGCTGGGTTATCTAACCCGTAACTAATAAATGGTGGTATGTTCTACCAATCTGCAAACAAACTCGTGTTTCATATATATATATTGTAACTATTATGACTATGGGTTTCTCTTCCATGATTGTTCATTGCTTCTACATTGGAACTTCAGGTTTCATGCTTCTAGCGTTTTCAGAGCAATTAGATGTCTAAGCGTGAGCTAATGTCCGTTTTTTGCATCAATGCTGTTTTTATAAAATACAATTTGTAGCGAGACGTAGTTCACTCTGCGTATTTACTTTGATGTGATGCTGAGACTGGTTGTTTTTTTGTGTTTTTTAAAACTTTTATCAATATTTCCAATATTTGAATATTGAAAACGTAACTTTTATAAAGAGCTGATTGTGTCACAACGGCAATTAATTTAATTGCGCGACTCATAAAGTCCTTTATTCACGATCAATACTCCAAATATGCCTGATCACTCGTGACGTAACCGACTAACAGTTACATCATCGCCGTAACCGACTAACAGTTACATCATCGCCGTAACCGACTAACAGTTACATCATCGCCGGGGTTCTTACCCTTGCTTTTTACTTAGGGGCGTTCAGAAGATAAGGCCCGAGAGATATAATACAATTGGTGTTTAATAAAAAGCAACCGTTTTTTTAAATTGTCTAGAGTTTCTGTCAGATACGACAGAACATTGAACACGCTGTACACTGCCATGGCCATAAATATATATATGTATTGTATATTGATAGTGCCCATAGCTAGTTTACCTGATTCAATTGTCGGGACCACTGATGTTGGCAGGTGGTCAGGCATTTCTGTAAATGAACGGTTATGTGCACTATGTAATACAAATAATAATAAAGATGTTGAAGACGAGTATCGTTATACAAGGCACATAATAAGAAAGTAATCCTTAAGGAGGTTTCTCAGATAATAGCGTGTACAATGGACATAGTTTAATAGTATATTAAAACATTATGCCTCATCTAACCTTTTGCTTAACATATACATTTAAGATGTATTTGCCTTTGACATTGAACATGTTTAAAAGCATGGGAGGAGTCCGATTGTTTTCTGCTTTATCTGTTGTTGTTGTTGTTTTTGCGATTACAACAGTGCACATTACATATCAAGTTTCAAGTTTTATTTATTCAAGGCTCATTAAGAGCATCTGATATAACAAATTTACATTGTGCAGAAAACAGAACAATAACAGAACTATTTACATAACAATACACATAACCATCACACAACCAACCATCAATCTGTACATGAATGAAATGACTAGAATGAATAATGAGTGAATCCTAATTTACATGTTTAGTAATGTATTTTTGCTATCTAGTTTTTTTTTTGTTTTTTTTATAACTAATAGGCAGGCATAGCATATGGAGAATGAGTGTATACATTTATATTACATAAACTATATATATGTGCAATGTGAATATCTATATGTTTTGAGATGAAAGAAACATTTTTTTCTATCAGTCTTTGAGCAAAATTATATCCAGTTATTTACAAGCTTTAAGAATGAGTTCACAAAATCTGGCTAATTTGAATATATTCTTATCTTTACTATTCATTAATAGCTCATATTTAACAGAATTTGGATTTTTATAAAAATATTGACCAATATATTTTTTCTGTCACTTGCAAAGTGTTTACAAATAAATAAATAGTGATCATAAACTTTCTGATCTAACCAGTAATTAGACATCCCAAGTTCGTTGAGTGACTTTTCAACAAATTGTATCCATGGAAATTTAATTATGTTGTTTTTATGAAGACAATATGCCATTCTATATAGCAAATTGCATATTTTGGTTTCTTTAGCATTTATTAGTTTACACCAGTAATTAAGTATTCTACTTCTTATGTGTAATGAAATCGGAAATATTCCAAGCTCACCATACAACCTAAAATTCGGTGTCGTTTGTTTCAAGTTTAGAATAAATTTACAGTATTTAGACTGAAATTGGTCTATAATTTTATATCTTCTATACCCCAGACCTCTGATCCATACGAAAGTATGGGCACAACCATAGCATCAAACAAATGTAGTTGCAAATCAAGTGGTAACAACAATTTTCTGGCTTTATTAATTAAGGAATACATAGCTTTTCTTGCTTGGTCCACTAATCTTTTCTTAGTTTGACCAAATTAAATGCAAATTGTACACCAAGATAAGGAATATATGTGATAGGAAATGTGTATTGCTATGCCCCCGGAAGGAGGCGAATAGTAATCGCACAGTCCGTCTGTTCGTCTGTTCGTCCTTTCGTCCTTCCGCCCGCAACAACCATGGCTCAGCCATAGCGTTGAAAGAACTGAAATGATTTCCATGACATGTCACACAAATGTTAACTACAATGTCTGAATGAGAAGATATGCAACAATCGGCTACGCACCTCAAAGGTCAGTCACACTTGGAGGTCAAAGTTCAATTAAGTTAACATTTTCGGGAGCCTTTTTCACTTATCGGAGACATTTCTTGTTATAATTAACATGAGTACGTATATATTTACCAGTTTGTGTTTATACAACCATAATGCACTTGGGTGTCTATAATACATTGACGATTTGTATATACATAAATGTAATAGTTTGCACCGGAAATATCCTCCTATTCCTTATGCTAAACGTATTCGCAGGATTTTGTTGCTTTAGAAATGAAATGCTCTGTTCCTCAATTTCTTCCTAGCTCGTATATTTTCTTATTAATCTCTTATAAGATCACGTTTTGTTGTCCTTCTTATCTAAACTTGCTGCAATCTGCAATACAATTTAAATACTTATGAATACATGTATATATATACTCGGCAAAAAAACAAATGGACCAGAGTTGATAACTGCGTAGATTGTATTGGGTTCAGTTGTCGGTACTATATTATATGTGACATATTCACCTGTTCCACGGCTACATTGTATTGGGTTCAGTTGTCGGTACTATATTGTATGCACTTGTTCCACGGCTATAGATTGTAAATGGGTTCTGTTGTCGGTACTGTATTATATGTGACATATGCACTTGTTCCACGGCTGTATTGTATTGGGTTCAGTTGTCGGTACTTTATTATAATAATAAATGAGACACCATGTATATACTAATAAATGGGACACCATATATATCGTAATAAAAGGGACACCATGTATATCGTAATAAATGGGACACAACGTATATCATAATAAATGGGACACTTTATACTAATAAATGGGACACCATGTATATACTAATAAATGGGACACCATGTATATTCTTATAAATGGGACACCATGTATATCGTAATAAACGGGACACCATGTATATCGTAATAAATGGGACACCATGTATATAATAATAAATGGGACATCATGATATAATAATAAATGGGACATGTATATAATAATAAATAGAGGAAAGAATATCGCAAAACACCCAGGGTCCGTGTAAAAAGTACGCATTTATAGTCGCCATTGAGTATATCCGTCGCTAATATACAGTTCCGCACATTTTTACTAATGACCCCTACATGATTTGCTATATCATTTAGCGGTCATTTTTGGTTCGTTTTTAAAAAGTTTTTGGATTTTAATGTATAAGATATATATCAATTCAGCTATATATGCATTTTAATAGTTGTATGTATATTCCGGTTTACAACTTTTATTATAACTTCTAGTTAATTTCTTTATTTAACGAGTATGTATAACCTAAACTCGTGACACGGCTAGTTTTTACTGGGTTCAGTTGTCGGTACTATATTATATGTGACATATGCACTTGTTCCACGGTTATAGATTGTATTGGTTTCAGTTGTCGGTACTATATTATATGTGACATATGTACTTGTTCCACGGCTATAGCTTGTATTGGGTTCAGTTGTCGGTACTATATGTGACATATGCACTTGTTCCACGGCTATATTATATTGGGTTCAGTTGTCGGTACTATATTATATGTGACATATGCAATTGTTCCACGGCTATATTGTATTGGGTTCAGTTGTCGGAACTATATTATATGTGACATATGTACTTGTTCCACGGCTATAGCTTGTATTGGGTTCAGTTGTCGGTACTATATGTGACATATGCACTTGTTCCACGGCTATATTATATTGGGTTCAGTTGTCGGTACTATATTATATGTGACATATGCAATTGTTCCACGGCTATATTGTATTGGGTTCAGTTGTCGGAACTATATTATATGTGACATATTCACATGTTCCACGGCTATATTGTATTGGGTTCAGTTGTCGGTACTTTATTGTATGCACTTGTTCCACGGCTATATATTGTAAATGGGTTCAGTTGTCGGTACTATATTATATGTGAAATGTGCACTTGTTCCACGGCTATATTGTATTGGGTTCAGTTGTCGGTACTATATTATATGTGACATATTCACATGTTCCACGGCAATATTGTATTGGGTTCAGTTCTCGGTACTATATTATATGTGACATATGCACTAGTTCCACGGCTATATTGTATAGGGTTCAGTTGTCGGTTCAATATCATATGTGACATATGCACTTGTTCCATGGCTATAGATTGTATTGGGTTCAGTTGTCGGTACTATATTATATGTGACATATGCACTTATTCCACGGCTATAGCTATATTATATCTGACATATTCACATGTTCCGCGGCTATATTGTATTAGGTTCAGTTGTCGATACTATATGTGACATATACACTTGTTCCACGGCTATATTGTTTTGGGTCCAGTTGTCGGTACTATATTATATTTGACATATGCACTTGTTCCACGGCTATATTGTATTGGGTTCAGTTGTCTGTCCTATATTATATGTGACATATGTATTTGTTCTACGCCTATGTTGTATTTGGTTCAGTTGTCGGTACTATATTATATGTGACATATGCACTTGTTCCATGACTTTATTGTATTGGGTTCAGTTGTCGGTACTGTATTATATGTGACATATGCACTTGTTCCACGGCTATATTGTATTGGGTTCAGTTGTCGGTACTATATTATATGTGACATATTCACATGTTCCACGGCAATATTGTATTGGGTTTAGTTGTCGGTACTATATTATATGTGACATATGCACTTGTTCCACGGCTATATTGTATTGGGTTCAGTTGTCGGTACTATATTATAAGTGACATATGCACTTGTTCCACGGCTCTAGCTTGTACTGGGTTAAGTTGTCGGTACTTTATTATATGTGACATATGCACTTGTTCCACGGTTATATTGTATTGGGTTAATTGTCGGTACTATATTATATGTGACATATGCACTTGTTCCACGGCTATATTGCATTGGGTTCAGTTGTCGGTACTGTATTATATGTGACATATGCACTTGTTCCACGGCTATACATTGTATTGGGTTCAGTTGACGGTACTATATTATATGTGACATATGCACTTGTTCTACGGCTATATTGTATTGGGTTCAGTTGTCGGTACTATATTATATGTGACGTATGCACTTGTTCCACGGCTATAACTTTTATTGGGTTAAGTTGGCGCTACTATATTATATGTGACATATGCACTTGTTCCACGGCTATAGATTGTATTGGGTTTAGTTGTCGGTACTATATTATATGTGACATATGCACTTGTTCCACGGCTATATTGTATTGGGTTCAGTTGTCGGTACTATATGACATATGCACTTGTTCCACGACTATAGATTGTATTGGGTTCAGTTGTCGGTACTGTATTTTATGTGACATATGCACTTGTTCCACGGCTATATTGTATTGGGTTCAGTTGTCGGTACTATATTATATGTGACATATGCACTTGTTCCACGGCTATATTGTATTGGGTTCAGTTGTCGGTACTATATTATATGTGACAGATGCACTTGTTCCACGGCTTAATTATATTGGGTTCAGTTGTCGGTACTATATTATATGTGACATATTCACATGTTCCACGGCTATATTGTACTGGGTTCAGTTGTCGGTACTATATAATATGTGACATATTCACATGTTCCACCGCTATATTGTATTGGGTTCAGTTGTCGGTACTATATTATATGTGACAAATGCACTTGTTCCACGGCTATATTGTATTGGGTTCAGTTGTCGGTACTATATTGTATGCACTTGTTTCACGGCTATATTGGGTTCATTTGTCGGTACTATATTATATGTGACATATGCACTTGTTCCACGGCTATATTGTATTGGGTTCAGTTGTCGGTACTGTATTATATGTGACATATGCACTTGTTCCACGGCTATGTTGTATTGGGTTATGTGTCGGTACTATATTATATGTGACATATGCACTTGTTCCACGGCTATATTGTATTGGGTTCAGTTGTCGGTACTATATTATATGTGACATATTCACTTGTTCCACGGCTATATTGTATTGGGTTCAGTTGTCGGTACTATATTGTATGCACTTGTTCCACGACTATAGATTGTATTGGGTTCAGTTGTCGGTACTGTATTTTATGTGACATATGCACTTGTTCCACGGCTATATTGTATTGGGTTCAGTTGTCGGTACTATATTATATGTGACATATGCACTTGTTCCACGGCTATATTGTATTGGGTTCAGTTGTCGGTACTATATTATATGTGACAGATGCACTTGTTCCACGGCTTAATTATATTGGGTTCAGTTGTCGGTACTATATTATATGTGACATATTCACATGTTCCACGGCTATATTGTACTGGGTTCAGTTGTCGGTACTATATAATATGTGACATATTCACATGTTCCACCGCTATATTGTATTGGGTTCAGTTGTCGGTACTATATTATATGTGACAAATGCACTTGTTCCACGGCTATATTGTATTGGGTTCAGTTGTCGGTACTATATTGTATGCACTTGTTTCACGGCTATATTGGGTTCATTTGTCGGTACTATATTATATGTGACATATGCACTTGTTCCACGGCTATATTGTATTGGGTTCAGTTGTCGGTACTGTATTATATGTGACATATGCACTTGTTCCACGGCTATGTTGTATTGGGTTATGTGTCGGTACTATATTATATGTGACATATGCACTTGTTCCACGGCTATATTGTATTGGGTTCAGTTGTCGGTACTATATTATATGTGACATATTCACTTGTTCCACGGCTGTATTGTATTGGGTTCAGTTGTCGGTACTATATTATATGTGACATATGCACTTGTTGCGCGGCTATATATTGTATTG
Source organism: Cyrtodaria siliqua (assembly GCA_037043455.1). Lineage (NCBI taxonomy): Eukaryota > Metazoa > Mollusca > Bivalvia > Adapedonta > Hiatellidae > Cyrtodaria > Cyrtodaria siliqua. Next base: position 58,319 of record JAWPHD010011161.1, read on the forward strand.
GGTTCAGTCGTCGGTACTGTATTATATGTGACATATGCACTTGTTCCACGGCTATGTTGTATTGGGTTAAGTGTCGGTACTATATTATATGTGACATATGCACTTGTTCCACGGCTAATTGTATTGGGTTATGTTGTCGGTACTATATTATATGTGACATATGCACTTGTTCCACGGCTGTATTGTAATGGGTTTAGTTGTCGGTACTAGATTATATGTGACATATGCACTTGTCCCACGGCTATACTGTATTGGGTTCAGTTGTCGGTACTATATTATATGTGACATATGCACTTGTTCCACGGCTATATTGTATTGGGTTAGTTGTCGGTACTATATTATATGTGACATATGCACTTGTTCCACGGCTATGTTGTATTTGGTTCAGTTGTCGGTACTATATTATATGTGACATATGCACTTGTTCCACGGCTATATTGTATTGGGTTCAGTTGTCGGTACTGTATTATATTTGACATATGCACTTGTTCTACGGCTATATTGTATTAGGTTCAGTTGTCGGTAGTATATTATATGTGACATATGCACTTGTTCCACGACTATAGATTATATTGGGTTCAGTTGTCGGTACTATATTATATGTGACATATGCACTTGTTCCTCGACTATATTGTATTGGATTCAGTTGTCGCTACTATATTATATGCGACATATGCACTTGTTCCACGACTATAGATTGTATTGGGTTCAGTTGTCGGTACTATATTATATGTGACATATGCACTTGTTCCACGGCTATAGATTGTATTGGGTTCAGTTGTCGGTACTATATTATATGTGACATATTCACCTGTTCCACGGCTATATTGTATTGGGTTCAGTTGTCGGTACTATATTGTATGCACTTGTTCCACGGCTATAGATTGTAAATGGGTTCAGTTGTCGGTACTATATTATATGTGACATATGCACTTGTTCCACGGCTATATTGTATTGGGTTCAGTTGTAGGAACTATATTTTATGTGACATATGCTCTTGTTCCGCGGCTATAGATTGTATTGGGTTCAGTTGTCGGTACTATATTATATGTGACATATGCACTTGTTCCACGGCTATAGATTGTATTTGGTTCAGTTGTCGGTACTATATTATATGTGACATATGACTTGTTCCACGGCTATATTGTATTGGGTTCTGTTGTCGGTACTATATTATATGTGACATATGCACTTGTTCCACGGCTATATTGTATTGGGTTCAGTTGTCGGTACTATATTATATGTGACATATGCACTTGTTCCACGCCATATATTGTATTGGGTTAAGTTGGCGGTACTATATTATATGTGACATATGCACTTGTTCCACGGTTATAGATTGTATTGGGTTATGTTGTCGGTACTATATTATATGTGACATAGTTCCACGGCTGTATTGTATTGGGTTCAGTTGTCGGTACTATATTATATGTGACATATGGACTTGTTCCACAGCTATATTGTATTGGGTTCAGTTGTCGGTACTATATTATATGTGACATATGCACTTGATCCACAGCTATATTGTACTGGGTTCAGTTGTCGGTACTATATTATATGTGACATATGCACTTGTTCCACGGCTATAGATTGTATTGGGTTCAGTTGTCGGTACTATATTATATGTGACATATGCACTTGTTCCACGGCTATATTGTATTGGGTTCAGTTGTCGGTACTGTATTATATGTGACATATGCACTTGTTCCACGGCTATAGCTATATTATATGTGACATATTCACATGTTCCACGGCTATATTGTATTGGGTTTAGTTGTCGGTACTGTATTATATGTGACATATGCACTTGTTCCACGGCTATATTGTATTGGGTTCCGTTGTCGGTACTGTATTATATATGACAATAGCACTGGTTTCACGGCTATATTGTATTGGGTTCAGTTGTCGGTACTGTATTATATGTGACATATGCACTTGTTCCACGGCTATATTGTATTTGGCTCAGTTGTCGGTACTATATTATATGTGACATATGCACTTGTTCCACGCCATATATTGTATTGGGTTAAGTTGGCGTGTCGTATTGATATATACATGAGTGGTGTTGTTGGCTTTCTCCGCTCATACATTGCTGTGTATGTGTGCGCGCGTTTTTTTGTGTGCGTGATTTTGTGTGCGTGTGTTTTGAACAAATGTTCATAGCTTTGCCCGCCTTTTAAGGTACACTAGCGTGGATTATTGTATTTTATGTAAAGTCCTCGTATTTATTTGAGAACATAAGCATATTATTGCATTATATAGTATTGTGTTTCTTTTATTTCAATCAGTTTGCATACATTATGTGTTGAACCTTCTATAATTAACTGTACTAGGTTCCAAGCAGAATCATTTTGGTTCAAAATATGTTAATTGTTAATTTAAATCAATACACTCTATAGGCCGGCGCTTCAGGTAAAATGTAATATCTGCGATTTTATTGGCTAACGGTAATTTATCGGATGCTGGCAACATCAAAAGGCGGCGCCGCGGCACTTCAAACACCGTACAATTGGTTTGAGATTAATGGATACAGATTAACCTTACTGTTATTGTCCGGCCAAGTATATATTAGGATTCCATTAAATTAAGGGCTAATCAGTAGTCAGTGAAGACAGAGGTTGAACCAGCTAGCCAAGTTTGGAAGAAAAAGAGGCTTTTAAGGACAATAAAATTTACAAAGTTCTTGGACCCAGAAAACTATTTTCATAAACTGGAAGGTAGGTGGTATTTTGTATTAATTTTCCAGACTAAAAGCTCATACAAATATAGTATGACAACACCGCGATAGATACATAATTTAAATATTGATACAATTTATACAATACACACATAGTTTATACATATAAAACAAGAACACTCAGCAAGAAAAATGTTTAAGACGTTCAGAAAGAATGAATGAATGAATGGTGTTTTACGGCGCGTCGACAAATAAATAGGTCATATTGCGCGCAGAAACTGATAAAAGAATGAAAAAGTAGTAATTAAAAAGTAATGTAAATATATAAAGATAAAAACTAGTTACAAATAATGGATGATATGGTAATATAAACTATGTATGTATGTAAATCAGCAAATGCCCGTCAACGGGTGTGTAAACAAGAACATATTATAATGACATATAAAGTCTGATTTCTTTCAGGAAATCTAAAACTAGACTGAAATATATAGTATCAAATAACTCTTCTTTCAGAAAGAGTTATACGATATTTTTTAAAACCATAACAATAGCAAGGTATATTTTGCTTTTGAATTATTTTTAATAGCTGAAGTTAATTAAATTACTCTTCTTACACTATGCCAATTCAATTATTTAATAACTAGTCAGGAAGGTATACCGCAGCATTTTGTTACAAGGACAGAAGATAATCTTATTATTGTTAAACTCGCGGCTTCCCGTTTTTCTACATAACATCTATATTTGCAAATTAGAATTAATACTTACTGGAGTAGTTAAAAGCAAATTAATATATTTAAACCGATGGTAGAATAACGATAACAATTTTTTTATAACCTCTTTATTTTAATTGTATGAAATTTGTGTGAAATTGAATCAGAAACATATTTTCTATTGTGCTGCCCAAAGTATAACGCTATTCGAATTGACATATTTGGTGATTTGTTGTCTGAAAGTGATTTTGTTGATAGAGATACCGATGGCAAATTATGTATAATGCTTAATAACTACGCCCGTAAGACCGCTAAATATCTAGTGAATGCGATGTTAATGCGAAGAAGAAACTTATATGTTTCATGAATTATTACAATAATGCCCATGTGTAATATTGTATATTTATACTGTCATTGTCATATTAATTGATCATTTATAAGTGAATGCATGCTTAAGTACAATACGCTCTATTGTTCAACTTATATTGCAGGTGATTTATAGGCCCATGGGGTCGGGTGTTTGATTGTCACATATTATACTATATACATTTTGTTGTTCCATGTAACACATGTCACTATAATAGACTATTTACTTACTTACTTACTTACTTGTATGCAAGCAAACAAAGATACACGATCAATATATCGAAGTGTTAATAATATTAATGCTTGGTACATAATTCAAGATAAACGACGTGTGTCCCTTAGCACCTCGATTTATTAATACAGTATCATTTTGACTTTATTATTGGTGCAATATTATCAACAATCAGTAATCAGTAAAAACAATTTGCTCTGGACTATTATAATAATTATTGTTAATGTCTGAACTATTATAATAATTATTGTTATATTATAATAATTATTGTTAATGTCTGAACTATTATAATAATTATTGTTAATGTCTGAACTATTATAATAATTAGTGTTAATGATTGCAAATGTACATCAAGATTGCCATGTGTCCCTTTAAGGATATGCAATGTATTTTGATAACAAGTATATCCTACATATTATAGGAAGATAGTTCTGCTATCGCAATATTGTCTTTTCGTTTGCATTGACTTATATACGTGTATCTATGTTTTGACGGTAATCGTAATGAAGTTATTTATCATTTTTCATAATAAAATAACATGTGCTTTGGGATAATTCATAAATGTACATTTAAAGATGTTCAGCTGGAGGATAAAAACGAGCTGCATGCTCGAAGTTTTATTATTAAATTACTGTTATTTGAACATGATGTTTATGATAATTCTGCTGATTTTAAATGCTGTTTATAAGCCTATGCAATCGCACTAAAATATTTGGAAAACAACTACAACAACAACCGAAGAATGAGCGCCATAGTCCGAAATTACGGAGAGGTAGTTTTTAAAATGTAAGCGAAACTTGGATAAACGAAGTCGTAAATTGGTCCTAGTTTTTCACGATCAATATTACTCTAGATGTCGGGTTTACTCTGTCAAAATTCTCTTAAAAAAACAAACGATCTCAGTGTTACAACGCTAAAGGTAACAATTCCGCTATAGGTAACAACTGACGCTAAAGGTAACAATTTCAACGCAAAGGTAACACCCTCCGCTAAAGTTAACAATTACCTCTACCGCTAAAGGTAACAGCGCTTACGCAACAGATGCAACAGTAACTAAAAGTAACCCGTTTACTCAATTTTCATTGAAACTGTAAATGTTGGAAACAGTTGTTACATTTAGCGTTAGCCTTGTTACCTTTAGCGGAAGAGGTGATGGTTACCTTTAGCGGCGGTTGTTACCTTTAGCGGAATGGTTACGTTTAGCGTTGTTACACTCAGTTTGACGGCTGTTAACGGCCACCTGACCTGATCCTCTGACTCTTGATAAACGAGTCTAAGAACTGGACTTTTGATCTAAGAATTACTAACCGGCCATATATTTTTCGGTCACCGGGTATATATTTCGGCCGGTCACCAGACATATATTTTGACCGGTCACCAGGCATATATTTTGGCCGGTCACCGGGCATATAATTCGGCCGGTGATTGAAACCGAGAATTACCGTATAGCAGCCTAATAATAATAATAAAATAACAACCTTTATTCTGAAATTAAACACGAGGACACACATTTTCCTTAATAATGCGATTATAACACAAGGAAGTGTATCATGAACATTAAAATATAGACTTAAAATCAAATAGTTATTTGCGGATTATGTCTGATGCATTTATCAAAGTAAGATAATCTATACGTTAATTACGTTACCTTTATCAACTGACACAACGTATACCTACTTTGGTGAGGATATTTATGATTTGGTTTTGCGTCATATGTAGCATATTTAGGCTATATATAACGGTTGATATTATTTTTTCGTGGTTTCCTGAATACAACCAGAACTGTATACCTTCCGCCATCAGTAAGAATCGACACGAATCGACACTTTCTCTCTTACAAGTCAAGCTCCCAGTGCGATTCGAACCCTCGGCGGTGAGAGGCCAGAATTTTTAAACGCAGCGTCTTTACCATGTTTACCATTTAAGATTTGCCCATATCGGGCGCCTTTTGTGCCACCTCACCTTATAGAGATAATATTATAATACATTTAACAATTTAACAAATACATTTAATAACATAGTAGTAGTAGTAGTAGTAGTAGTATGGGCACTGTTGCGTACGTCCTTATTCCTATATGAATCAAATGGTTTGCTCACGAATTTCTGATTGCCCTACGACAAAGTCGGAGGGATATAGATTTAGCGTTGTCCGTCCGTTCCATCGTGTCCGCTCCATAACGCTCACATACGTAGAGAGATTTTTAAATCAATTGGCACAAATACCCATCTTATCAAGACAACGTGCAGAACCAAACACCCGGGTCTGTATCTTAAGGTCAAGGTCATAAATGTCATATTTCTCTTATATGCATAATGCTGTCCATTTCGTGTCCGTTCCATAAATCTCACATGCAAGAAGGAATTTTGAAATAAATTGGCGCAAATACTCATCTCATCGAGGGGACGTGCAGAACCCGACACAATAGAGTTTGTAACTTCAAGGTCAATGTCATATACTTCTTATAAGGTCCATTATGTATCCGCTCCATAACTCTTAAATCCAATGCAAAACGGGATTTTCAAATAAATTGGCACACAAATTCACCCCATCAAGACGATGTTCAGAACCAAACACCCGGGTCTGTATCTGATAAAGATCATATACTAAGGTCCATTTCGTGTCCGTTCCATAAATCTCACATGCAAGGCGGGAGTTTGAAAAAAATTGCCACAAATACTCAACTCATCGAGACAATGTGCAGGACTCAAACCCGGATTTGTATCTTCAAGGTCAAGGTCCTCACAGTCACATGTATGCATATCATAACTTAATACGGCGGAATGGACTCAATACGGCGGAATGGACTCAATACGTCCTATTGCTCTTGATGAAGAGTATAACAGTTCTTCTTTTCTTTCTTTCAATAATCTGGAATGACCACAGGCTTGTATTACGATAGTATAGACGGATAGAGAGAAGAAGAGATAGTGTTATAGTATATGTATGTAGTAATGGGAGAACCATACTACATACCCATTTTCCTGGATTTTGTAAATACCCGTTTACTATTCCGTGCGTAAAAATCGCTGAGCGATTGTGTCAGATATACATTATTCTTCGTTTCTGCAACATTTGCCAACCTAAGTATGCCATACCGACTAGGAAATTCTACATCAATTATCGAAATTCTTGGAACGAATGAAGGTTTAAACAAAACACAGAATGATTACACAACTTGTTCACGCGATCGAAAAGGAGTGTATAGTTTACCGTTGTTTTACGCGACCGAAACGGAGTGAATAGTTTACCGTTGTTTTACGCGACCGAAACGGGGTGAATAGTTTACCGTTGTTTTACGCGACCGAAACGGGGTGAATATCCACACAATATCGTGTGGATTTTTTGTGTGTGGGTATTTTGCCATATTAACGCTACCCGAGAAATGTATGGAATCCCTTGTGTACGCCCGTCCTCAACACGACACTGAGAATGCGGGATTCGAGGCGACAATATCGAGGCGCGAGACCGTCACCTCAAGTTCTGTCATTCTCCGAATCGGGCAGTCTCGCTTCGCGTTGTCCCAATCTCACTCTGTCGGGTATAGGACGAGATGGCGGGATAAATTTTTTTAGAAATCCGAGTATGCATCTTTATTTTGTTCGACTGATGTCTTTTTTTCACTTTTGTATTGAAAAATGTTAACCCCATAAAATAGCATTTTCATTTTGGTATAACTCAAAGGCAGATTAAACACATTTCTAATCATAATAGTAGCAAATCACGAATTATCACGAATTAATAGTAGCAAATCACGAATTAAAATAATTTGGAATGTTCTCTTATAAAAGCAAAATACTACATCGGCAATTGTGTCATATATAATAAATATATGCATGCAGTCTCATACGATCAAAGGGAGCGACACATAGTTCTCATTTAAACGTTTCATATGATATTCTGATGATAGATGTGCATACGAAACTAAATTTATAAACACATACATTTTTTTTAAAAATAATTTTCATGAAAAATATGTCAACTTTTATGTGATTTTCATAACATGATCTTATATGACTATATTATGAAAGGTTTTATATAAGAATCATGTACCGCTCCTATTATATGAGCATCATATAATACGTATCCTATGAGACTCATATAAGAATCATATCATACGTATGTGTGGGAAAATGTGTAGTTGTATACAAGATAAATAAAATCTTATTTAATGAATGAGTACAATAAAGCATGTATACATCACGTGGTCGTGGTGTTAACGTACTTAAAGTCAATAATCCAAATTTAACAACACATGTACAGTTTCTAAACCTACTGACGACGAGTTATATATATAACTTACATATTGAGAATATAAACTCTATAAACACACTATAAACGGCTTTAACCAGGCAGACCAAACCCCAAAGCCGGAGCTTCGAATTAAGTCACAAACCCAATTTATTTTACGCATATTACATTACGCATATTACATTACGCATATTACATTACGCATATTACATTAATTACGCATATTACATTACGCATATTACATTACGCATATTACATTACGCATATTACATTACGGATATTTTAAGAACCTGTGAAAAAAACATAAACTTTTAATCAGCACATATTATATGACCTGAACAACCGGATAGAGTTTTGATACAATTTTGTAGTGTAATTTTGATGTTATTTTGGGGGTTAGTTTCTTTAAAGGAACACATATCAATCATGCTGTGACAGATCATAATAACAAATGGGTTGTTATTTCTGTAATTTTCAAAAAAAAATTAAACTCGCCGTGACCCATTAGTTTTCTACAATCGCCGTGACCCATTAGTTTTCTACAGAAGCTGCATATTAGCAAATCCTTATAAATAATTATCTGAATAGTTCAAATAAAATTATTTTGCGTGCTACTAAATAATGTTGATTATTTTACACCAATAATATATTTAAACGTTAGGTATAAAATTGTACTACTCGTTATTTAAATGTTTGCAAGCAGATTTAATCAAAATTATACTGGTACAAAACAAGTATCAAATTTCAACATCTGTAATTTTAAGCAACTAAAAAAAAAAGAATGTCGCCCTAGTTACCTATTTACCCTTTACCTCGTAATATGCAGGTCGTTAAACCCGTTTCCGAAAATAAAATTGTTCTTTATGAAAGACTAAGATTTATTTGCGAATTTTATGCGAGCAATATGAAAAATAATCGAAACAAACTGACAGATGAAGACAGATGAAGACCTCATACAATATGAGTACTAATCACCAAGCATATCTCGTACTGCACGTGCAAGGAACTTCACCACCACTGCGTTGTTTCCCATAGGGAACTTGCATTATAATCATTGTGCTTACCACCACTGAGGCCCTCTCGGGAGGGGTCCATGTTCCTTTGATAACCGAAAATATCACCCAATGTTCCCTTTTCCTGATTTGTTCCCCAAAAATATTTTTTCCAATATTCCCTTGTTCCCCAGAAATATTACCAGTAACAGACAAAGTTCCCTTGTTCCCCCCAAAAAAATGTCCATGTTCTCTTGTTCCCCAAAATCCCTTGGGAGACCCTCATCACTTTCCAAAATCGTAAAGCTCCAAACAGCCTACATACAATTAAATAACTAACCTAAATAATATATAACAGAATGCCCAGAGTAAGCGGGGTTTCACAAGATTGCCTATCACTTAGTCAGCGGCCCAGTATCAATGGTGGTGTCAAATCGCGGTATTGACGTTCTGTTCGTCATTTCGATATTTTACCATGGTCAGGTGACGCAAGTAGACGTTGACAGAGACGTTGACAGAGGTGAACGGGAATGAACGGCAACCCAGGCTAGAAGAAAGAATATTGTTGAACAGTGTTGAACTGTTTACAAAGTTGATAACGATGATACAATAGAAAAATTGGAAGAAACAATGTCTATATTTCTATAATATAAAACTTACATACTTTCGTCGTGCGTTCAAGAGGAAGTCTCACATTTAATAACATTTTGTAATGTTTTAAATCTCAAACTGGCTCTCTCCACATTGCATGCTGACATAGCAACGTTAAAAGCCTCGTCCGTCGGATGGGGACGTAAACCGGGCGGGTCCCGTGTTTCTGGGGTCCCATGTATCTGGGTCTATTATCCGAGAATGTTGAATAACCATAGTGATATATTTGTTAGTAAGAGTATAATAAAGGGCAGTTTCCCGGACTCCTAACAAAGGGCAGTTTCACGGACTCCTAACAAAGGGCAGTTTCCCGGACTCCTAACAAAGGGAAGTTTCCCGGACTCCTAATAAAGGGCAGTTTCCCGGACTCCTAATAAAGGGCAGTTTCCCGGACTCCTAACAAAGGGGCAGTTTCCCGGACTCCTAACAAAGGGCAGTTTCCCGGACTCCTAATAAAGGGCAGTTTCCCGGACTCATAACAAAGGGCAGTTTCCCGGACTCCTAACAAAGGGCAGTTTCCCGGACTCCTAACAAAGGGAAGTTTCCCGGACTCCTAACAAAGGGCAGTTTCCCGGACTCCTAACAAAGGGAAGTTTCCCGGACTCCTAATAAAGGGCAGTTTCCCGGACTCCTAACAAAGGGCAGTTTCCCGGACTCCTAATAAAGGGCAGTTTCCCGGACTCCTAACAAAGGGCAGTTTCCCGGACTCCTAATAAAGGGCAGTTTCCCGGACTCCTAATAATGGGCAATTTCCCGGACTCCTAACAAAGGGAAGTTTCCCGGACTCCTAATAAAGGGAAGTTTCCCGGACTCCTAATAAAGGGCAGTTTCCCGGACTCATAACAAAGGGCAGTTTCCCGGACTCCTAATAAAGGGCAGTTTCCCGGACTCCTAACAAAGGGCAGTTTCCCGGACTCCTAATAAAGGGAAGTTTCCCGGACTCCTAACCAAGGACAGTTTCCCGGACTCCTAACAAAGGGAAGTTTCCCGGACTGCATCTTTCCCCTCTATCTGGGGAATCTCATGATAACATCCAACATCTTCCCCGTATGCCTATTTTTATTAATTGACACCACAGAGTATCTCTAACTACATAGTCAAAACTTCAGTAAAAGCAACGAAAGCAGTATGTAGACGATTGCCCTCATTTATTACATGCTTTATTATACCATGCAGAATAAAAATATTGTCAACGGTACTCATTTTACTCCTAAGTGTTACTCCTAAATCCCGACTGTGCTTCCACATATACATTATAATTTTCAGCCCATCTGCTTAGTCTATTATTCAAAATTCGTGTGAACAACTTGCAATGTCAAAACACTGAATTAAAGGAACTGGAGACGATCTAGATGTGTTTTTTTGTTGTATGGTGTTTTACGTCATTTTCAACACATGTCAGGTAATATATGACGGTCGATTTTTTTGTGGTGAGGGCAGGCCACCCATGCACTTTTCCGGGGTAGTAACTGTACTGTACACCTCCCGCCATCCGTTAGAATCGATCTAGAAGAATAATGGCCGTCAATACCCATCTATTGTGTTTCAGTTGCATATTCAATGTACACTAAACTATATATATGCCCCTAAACTAATCGATGTAAGCAGGGTAATTGAAATAGTTTGGTCGGGATAACTCGACGACGATGCTAGTTTGTGGGGAATAAATCATCAATATTAATTCATACGATGCTTTAAGGCTATCTAAATTAGTGTTGTGTGATATAAATACGCTAGTTTTAGTGTTGTGTGATATAAATACGCTAGTATTAGTGTTGTGTGATATAAATACGCTAGTATTTAACAATATGTACAACTTCATGGACGCCATATTGAAAATACATCGTCGTGTTTTACAATCCAAACATTTTCATAAATAAAAATGTGCACATTTACATGAAACTGAAGCACATTATGCGATGTTTCTCGTGTATTTGTATTGGTGCCAACTTTTCTTCCAGATCGCCTCCTGTCCCTGTAATAACACGCCGTAAAACATATTTTGGAGCATCAACGTTGTACACCGGCATTGACAGCCAGTAGTTTTAACGTACATATATATTACTATACCATGAATGTCGCATCAGCGAAGCTGATTAATTACAACTTAATGGCTTATTATAGAATCACCACGTGCATACGTCACTGTCGACCGTCTTTCCCCGGTTATCGTGCATTACAATCAACCACCCTTCGTAAAATAAAAAAAATATGCAAAAGTTAGTGTGCGCGTGCGTTATTATACAATTGTTGGTTCCTCCGCAACATTACCAAATGTGAATCCACAATGTTGGCCCACTCCAGTGTGGTGGTTTGTATAGTGTTTTACGTTATTTTCAACACATGTAAGATTATATAAGACGGTCGATATTTTTGAGGTGGAGGCAGACCACCCACTTTTGCTGGATAGAATCGGTAATGTACACCTCCGAAGAAGGACTATGTACACAAATAACATACTTTTTCAAACTTTTGTTGTTTTTTTTAACAAAAAAAGATTTACATTTAGCGATGCTCAAGTGTTTATATTTAAAGACTTTTGCATTTACATTTAGTCACCCTTTTTTACATTTTCGACGTTTTTACATTTAGCGTTGCTACAATTAGCTTTCATTAGTATGAATCAAATTAACTGTTTAGATAATGAAGATATTTGTTGCAACACACAAAATCAAGTATAGCTTCAGTATTTGCTTACAGATCAGACATATTTATTGGTTTAGCCGCCCTAGCGTTTTCATACTTAGCGCATACATGTCTGCCTGCTAGGTAATTAACTTCAAACATTAAACACTATTGGCATGATGACTGTATATACTATTTTTTTACACATGTGATATCCATTTAAATAAAAAAGGGGTATGTAGAATTTAACAGTTAAAGAAAAAACTGTGTTTTTTTACTTCAAAATCCATAACATTTTTAGAATTTTTAGGGTTAAAACTGCCTTTTTTCTCACATACAAGTATGGTGACATAGGTTTAATATATCATTATCTTGAAGTACACAATATTTTCTAACAATACAGAAGTTTCGACAAAAAACGTTCATAGGAAATACTTTGCCCCCCTCGAATTGCCAGTCCCCCCCCCCCCCACGCCCCTTCCCCCCCCCCCCCCCACGCCCCTTCCCCGTCCCTCCCCCTTAATTGGGTGAAAGATCCATGAATACCCACGCACCATCCACACACCACTTCCCACAAAAAGAATAACTAATAAACATGTTGCTAGATTCATTGAGATTATCTACAGTACTGATACTTTATTAACACGAGACTGACAGTTAAAACGTAGGCCATATAAAATAATACCTGTGTTTACCGTGACCGGACCAACTCCTTTTAAACGCTGCCGATACCTCTTTTTAATGAGAATAAAACAAATCTATTTTTTCCGACAAATGTTCAGTTTGTCAGCTCCCGAAAATTCAAGTACACTAATGCTTGTGCATCTTTTCTGTGCAAAGAAAAAGATCAAACTTATTGTTCGGTTTAAAGTCTTATTAGGGATAAAAAAAGAAAAAAAAAAGCAACAAATAAAACAAAAAACTGACCTTCCTACTCATTGTTTTCCAACAATGTTTCAGTAAACACGGGTATTATTTTATTAGGCCTTAGAAATATATTTGTTACACATTTTGCGTAAAGTCCTATCTATAACTATTTCTAGACTTTAAGATTATTATCTGATCAAACTGATATAGTTCTTACCCTTAAAATAGAGGTGTTAAATATTTAAGACATATAACTGTAAAAAATGTACATTCAAATTCTATCGAAGTGTTTTGCCTGTTACATAGGTATTGCCTATTTCATATTAAGATCATATATATTTTGTTGAATATAACTAATACAATTCTGTTTGATTTGTAGAACTTTTATTTTCGGACAATTTGTTGTCCACTAGTAATCGTTTTTTCTGTAAAGGCGGCGATTACCGGAAAAAGTCCAAAAAATCCACAAATTTAACTTTCACATAACTATTACATACCTCCAACCTTTTTATTTTTGATATTTGAAACCTATTCGTTATAGTATGCCAGGTTCCAGATTCCTATTTATGATCTCTCTCGGGTGACTCCAAATAACCTATAATGTGTTGATGAGCCATTAAACAACATTCAACTCATACCTTACAATTGAACTGGCTTATCCCCAAATGACAAAGGCGAACCAGCTGCTCTCCATCCCCACCCACCCGACACCATCACACCCTAAAGTACACACCAGGCAGTGTTACCCTATGCTTGTCGGATTTTAAAGGCCTCGCATCGTGTCCTTATCATAGGATTTAGCAATCAAATGTTTTGAAAATACACTAGAATTCACATTATGTCATGTAAAAAAAAAAACAACGTCGGAAAGTGTTAGGTTATTGGCCTATACATGTATCATTCCCCTCTCTCAAGGGTGGCTCTAAATAACCTATGACGTGTTGATAAGCCGTTAATGACATTCATATTAAATTCTCCGATACTGATATGCAAAATAAATTTTAAATATGACCCAAAATGAAATTATGAAAACATGTCTGTCAAAATTAAAAAAAGCGTTACTTTGAAATTAAACAGCAGTCCTAGATATATCATGTATTTAAATCAAAAGTGACAACATATATAATTCATTCATCCAATATTATTAAGCCAATAAAATAATTGTGAATTTTATACACTCGCATTTCTGACTTCGTTGTGCTCTCCTCTCATAGAAATGGCCCCTGAAATACTAACGTAATATTATGTACAGAATTGTCCATCATTTTTTTCCAGCGGCTATGCTGCAATTTCTTGTTTTGCCTAGATTAGGTTATAATAAAAGTATAGGATAGGAAAATTGCCAAAAATGGAATATACGTCATATATTTATCTCACGATATCTCAGAAAACAAGCTGGTTACCTAGGATAGACCGTTCTAGCAGGGTACCAAAAATGTTTTTCATAAGAAAAAATACGGAGAAAATGTAAGAAATAGCCACTAAACAGCGGCGTTCTTTATGAAAATGTGCAAAAAGAAACAAATGCATATATTGCGTATGTTATCATTTCTTATAATTTATTTTGTCCATGAATGAATATTAAATGACATTTATATCAATACCATGCACAGGAATCAATAGTGCGCCTACATTGCTTTGGCAGTACAGAGAGTTTAGGGCGGAGTGTTTCCGGTTATGCAGGCGTGCGATAAAATTTTTTGAATTGAATGTGGCTAATCAACACAGTATAGGTTATTTAGAGCCGCCCGAGAGAGAGGGGAAGGATACATAGGAATCCGGGAACCTACCCTACTCTTATTATCGAATAGATTCCAATGGTTTTTTAACGTGTTCGGAGGATAGACCGATATACGGGACTGCCCGGTTTACGTCCCCATCCGACGGACGAGGCTAAGGGAAGGTGTCTTGCCCAAGAACACACCGACGGAACTCAGTGGCACCCGGGGCCTCCGGTTACAAATCCGCCGCGCTACCGACTGCGCCACGCCAGCCCTCACTCTGAGGTGTGTGTAGGTTACAATACTTTTCGTAATATTTTATGCAAAATGTTATAAAACAAAATGTATCAAATAATACACATGACTTTTATGCCTACATACATTCTCTGGACTATACACAATTTAATTGATAACAAACATAAGGTGTTCATGTGTAATTTTGAAAGCACGCAGCAAATTGTATGTGTTCTATTAACAAAAAGACAACTGTTAAATGGACACACATCAATGTTGAAGCAGTTATCAAACATTACATGTATTAATCCAGTATCATTTTGAAGAGTTACAGTTGCATCATATAAATAAATGGTAATACCAGTTGGAGTTGGACCACCGATTTACCCCTTAACCCGCTATACATATATAATGGACTGTTCTTTCTTTGAATTAAGACCATTCCTTTTATGTGACAAAGGGGGAGTGACTGATCGGCAGTCGGACATTGTAAATACTAATCAGCCTGCGAGTTTACAATGGACGCAAAGGCTATTATTATAGTCGTGCTTGGCGGGTTAAGGGTTAAATATATTATTGGTACAAACTGATCAACAACAAGTAATAACAAATAAATAAAAAATGATTTGAGCTACTATTATTCAAATAAGTATTAACATTGTTATGCAGATATGCTAAGTATGAAGACACGCTATGGTAATGTTTGTTCAGTCACAAATGTAAAAAGAAAACAAAAGAAAACAAAAACAAAAAGTTCCTTTTTAACGAACGACGGATCAAACAAGAAACAAAAGAAGCAGCCATTTTCACCCTCTCTAATTTAAATTAAAGGGGCACACGGCAATCTTGATTTTTAAAAACTCGCGGCGTCCCATTAGTTTTTCTACATAACCTGCATATGTTCACTCATAAATATTATTTATAAGAATAGTATAAAGCAAATTGTTTTAGCATATTACTTACCGTTGCACCAATTTATATATTTAAACCTATGGTAGAATACAACGATAGAAAGGAAAAACAAACTTTTATTTAATTATATACAAGCAGGGTTTAAGTCAAAATAATACCGGATAAATATCTCGAGACGCTAAATTCAGTGTTTGATACATATTTCAAGATGTGTCTCTTTAAGTAACACAAAACATATCGATGGAGCGAAAGAGCAAAAGGACGAACGAACGCGAGCATACGTCTAATCTTGCCTATCTTGCAATACCCTGTAATAGCAAAGCGATACAATATGGCACAAACGACAAAACATCATCCTCGCCTGATACCATCTACTGTTCACACCTGGGTCACGTGACTATGACAGCAATACCTGGCTTAATTAAATAATATTAATGACTGTCGTAAATGACACCAAAACGACGTGTTATTGTTGCGACAACTTGATACATTGATGTGGTGTGATATTTCTATTAAAATACGGTATTTATCGGTGGCGTAAGTGTGCAGTGACAATATATAATTACTGATACTAGTATTCGTTTATTTATAGTTAAAAATGCATGTGAAGTCAAGCTTGCTTTAACGGTCACTATACTGGGTAACCACCTGCGAAGGCATACACTTAATGCTTAAAACGGCTAGTTATGAAATTCCCATGGGTGGATTTTTGAGACACATTTGAGTGTGGTAAAACATAAATAATAATAAAAATATTCAACATATTGATGTAGATATAGAGTTAACAACTCCGATAAGAATGAATCGTTGACTAGACCACTTGTTGGTACTGTTCTCTCTAATTGAGGGAAACATGTATTTGACTTGTATGTTTTATATGTGACACTCAAACAAAAAAATAAAACCCAAATATACTCTCTATATTAGTCATTTATTATTATGATTTAGTCTATGATTTAGTCATTTATTTTTGATTTTTATTTTACCCCCTGCTACTTAATATGCGTGTACCTGCGTGCGAGTGTGCGTGATAGTGATTCTAAGGGTTATAGTACCCTCCCACCCTCCATACCCACGGCGTACACACGGGTTATAATACCTTCCCACCCTCCATCCCCACGGCGCACACACGGGTTATAGTACCCTCCCACCCTCCAACCCCACGGCGTACACACGGATTATAGTACCCTCCCACCCTCCATACCCACGGCGTACACACGGGTTATAGTATCGTCCCACCCTCCATCTCCATGGCGCACACACGGGTTATAGTACCCTCCCACCCTCCATACCCACGGCGTACACACAGGTTATAGTACCCTCCCACCCTCCATCCCCACGGCGCACACACGGGTTATAGTACTCTCCCACCCTCCTTACCCACGGCGTACACACGGGTTATAGTACCCTCCCGCCCTCCATCCCCACGGCGCACACACGGGTTATAGTACCCTCCCACCCTCCATACCCATGGCGCACACACGGGTTATAGTACCCTCCCAACCTCCATCCCACGGCGCACACACGGGTTATAGTACCCTCCCACCCTCAATCCCCACGGCGCACACACGGGTTATAGTGCTCTCCCACCCTCCATACCCACGGCGCACACACGGGTTATAGTACCTCCCATCCTCCATACCCACGGCGCACACACGGGTTATAGTATCCTCCCACCCTCCATACCCACGGCGCACACACCATACAAGTCAGTTAAGCTTCGAAATACAGAATTTAGGACAGGGGAGGACCGTGAATATATAACGGGCGAAACGGCACGCTGAATTGGGAACTGGCATTATGCAAACATGCGAATGTCCCGACTTAATTAAAAGTATAAAAAAATCTTGTTAAAATCAGATAAGTCTCTCTTTTGTAATAATTTCCGCCATATTACACTTTTTCCAAAGATAGATGTCATGCTAAAACATGTGCTATAGTGTCATATTGAAATCTATGGGCTAAAAAACAACAACAAAAAAATCAAACAAACATCAAAAAAAACAAAAACATGCATATATTGTCATGATACCGAATAGAAACTTGAAAATGAACTGCTCAAATGACAAGATGTAATGGGACACACGGGAGTCTGGAAGAAGTTACAAGCATAACAATTATCATCTTGATTCATTAATCCAGACGCCTTTTGACACTAAATCTGTGTGCACATAAAACAATTTGTTTGGTGTTTTCATTTTGTCTTTGTTATTCTACCTTAGCTTACAATCTACTATTGATGCCATCACCAATGAGTAATAGGCATAACACATAATTTGCTTTAAAATATTCAAATAATGATTAATAATGTCTATTATGAACAGCTTCGAGTTAAAAAAAATAGCAAAATTACCATGTGTCCCTTTAATTGAATACACGATATGACACTTTAAAGCAACAACTAGATCGAGAGGGAAACATTTTTTTTTATCGGGGCATGCAGCATGTTTTTATTTTAATATCACGTAAGAGGCGGAAGTGACGCATATCGCTTCCTGTGAATACGTCTCCCCCTGGAGCTCTATGCACAAGATACGTCACAGAGCCTCAGATCCAGCTCTGTATGCCGGGGAAGCTCTATGCACAAGATACGTCACCGAGCCTCAGATCCAGCTCTGTATGCCGGGGAAGCTCTATGTGTATAACAAGTATACAAACAGAGCTCTGCGGAGCCTTTGCTCGCTTGTTTTCATTTGTTCGATTGTTCATTGATAGTTCACTCATTTGTTCGTTTCTTTGGTCTTCCGGAAGTCCCACGTTGTAGTATAAGGTCTAGTATACAACTACAGCACGAGTTCTAATACCGTGACTTCAGACTCTTGAGCTTGCACAATGAATCCAGTTAACATGAAATCTTGCAACACATGTATTGTATCCGAAGATGTACTGAAGTATTTGTATATTTTGGTATCATTTTCACTGGAATTGAAAAATACGGATGTGCGTCGTAATGAACAACTACTAACCACATCTAGAGGGAATGAACAGTACTTGTATCATTACAAGTCGTACGACCAGCTTCTACATCATGGTCTGTTAGCGTAATGCACGAACGTGTGTGAATTCATATCAGCTATTATATTTTCGAAAGTATCGATCAGCCACACACAATTCACATGACACGCAATTTTCTCCTTCTTCTGTTATGTATATAGAAATAACTTGAAACTGACATTACTAGGCCTAGAATGAACGCGTGTGTACCCCACACCTACCGTATCTGATTTTTAAGGAAGCAGACGTGGTGTGTCGTCACTGGATTTGCTCTCATTACCGCAGTCGTCTAATGCAACCTTAAGAGACTCTCATCCAAATGAAAAAAAGAAGAGATTATTTAACTGCTGGGATCGATTATAGGGAAATCCTTCACGAGTGGTAGACGTGTGGTTCTTTTCACGAACGAGCGCACGCGAGTGAGTGAAAAAATAAAGCACGTCTACCATCAAGTGAAGGATTACCTAATAATCGATCCCAGTAGTGAAATAATCTATTTATTACATTTTAAATAACGTTTTTTTTAAACAAATATTCGCTTTATTGAACGTTATCGGCGGATGACGTCGACGTCAGCAACACTTTGTTGACGTCACGACTCAACGTCGCAGCGTGAATTATTATTGTGTTCTGAGTTAGCAACGTCAGTTATTATTGTGTTCTGAGTTATTTATTAATATTTAGCGATTATGAATATTCTTGCATTGAGAAATCCCGATCTTTCACGCATAGAATGTAATAAATAATTTTAACTGTCCGAGTAGAAATCGGGGTCACTTAGCTAGCGTGTTCACCACAGACCTTTGGCGTCAACTAGCACAATAGACATCTGGAGTCTCACTAGACTCATTCCACAGAAGTTACACTGTTTAAATGTTTAAAGAGTTTAAAAGTGGTCAAAACATTGACTTTTCTTCGGGGTATTTCAATTTAATTATTGTTTTCATGTGTTACAGAAACTTCGTTGTTGCTGCAAGTAAGAAGAAACGCACACATTGGTAATGATGAACAGTTTAACAGAATTAGGTCAGCTGCACTCGATGTGCTATGACGTACCTCGTTTACCCCTCCACCCTCCCTCTCTAACGCCTTACAGTCACGCCCCATACCTGACACACCCATTTCCAACAATGCCGTCTACGTCAGGACGCTACATGGACAGACTTATGGGTATGTGTGATTTGTTTTTGTTGTTTATGTTTAAATGTGATGTAAGAAAGAACAGAACTTTGAACGGGTTTGCAATTGTCTCAATATTCGTTTTTAATAACAACAATTAAGTAATAGATAGTCTGGTCTCAGCGAGTTGGTTTGTTTAAACACCGAGATGGGCATAGCCCATCGAAGTTTTTAAAAAGCCAACGAGCCGAGACAGACACTACATTTTTTGTAGTATAATGTACTTACTTACCCTGTCCGTACTGTAACTTCCATTTATCGGACGTTAGAGTATGGTAAAGCGCCGCCCATTGTTAATCCTGAATTAAACGAATTAATGCTATGCATGCATCAAAGACAATTTCGCCGATCATACTACAAACAGGACTTACATGGTCAATGCTTTATTAGTAGTATTATTATTTATTTTTATCTGCACATACTATTCTTAAGTTACTGTTAGGAGAAAGTGGCATCATGTGATGTACATATTGACATCATGTGCTGTACATAGTGACATCATGTGTTAAACATAGTGACATCATGTGCTGTACATAGTGGCATCATGTGCTGTACATAGTGACACCATGTTCTGTACATAGTGACATCATGTGCAGTACATAGTGGCATCATGTTCTGTACATAGTGGCATCATGTGCTGTACATAGTGGCATCATGTTCTGTACATAGTGGCATCATGTTCTGTACATAGCGACATCATGTGCTGTACATAGTGACATCATGTGCTGTACATAGTGGCATCATGTTCTGTACATAGTGACATCATGTTCTGTACATAGTGGCATCATGTTCTGTAAATAGTGACATCTTGTTCTGTACATAGTGGCATCATATTCTGTACATAGTGGCATTATGTTCTGTACATAGTGACATCATGATCTGTACATAGTGGCATCATATTCTGTACATAATGACATCATGTTCTGTACATCCAGGGAAAACAATTATGAAGCATTTCTACGAGCAAAGTGTTTTCGTTCTCTACTTGCATTATTTTTTAATTTAAAGTATGTTTTAAGTGAGCATCCGTATCAATTTCCACTTGCAGGTAGTTTCTATGACCCCGTTATGCAACTACGACGCAGCGCGATTGGTGGAAGTAAACCTAAGGTGGCGACACCTGGCGTCGTAGAGAAAATAGAACACTACAAGAGAGATAATCCGACCGTATTTGCCTGGGAAATAAGAGATAAACTTCTTACAGACGGTAAATATATTTTTAAAAAAAGAATAATATAATCTTCCGACTAACAAAAACGAGTTTATTCAATAATTATTCTAGGAAGCTTTGAGCTGGGAGATAGAAAATAGATAGCAAGTTGTTTTACTTTCGATGTTTTAAAACAACGTTAAGAAGGAGGATTTTGTCGCCGTGATATACCAGTGATAAGATAGCAGTGACTGCTTCAAGAGAAATAGAGTTTAATTAACATTGTTGAAGTGATACGGGAAATAATTCCCGAGTGAGAAAGATTCTTGCGATATAGAAATGAGTGCGTTTGAGCACGAGTTTCTATATCGCAAGAATATTTCTCACGAGTGAATTATTTTCCGTATCACGACAAAAATGTGAATTAAACTATATACTATATATCTGTGATGAATTTCTTTCCAATCGTCTTTTGACACAAGTATTCCTTCTTCTGTCACTCCGTTGGCGACAGCGCGGAGTAATATCATGACGTCAATTCGTGACGTAATATCGTGACGTCTATCGTTTAGGTCATAACATTTGGCTACTGTGCTATCTTGCACACTAGGCGAGATAGCACAGTAGAGGAAGGGATATGTTATAGGTTTTCTCAAACTGGGAAATTTCTATAATTCATCACAAAATATATAATATAAACAAGTTGTTCTGTTGAAGAGACATATCACTTGTTGAAGTATAGTATACTACTATGGTGTGGAAATATAAGTATAATATCCCACTATACGTATATACCTTTGATAAAAACTTTACACGGACCACTCTGATTTGGGATCACGTGTTCGAGCCTCTGTGACGCCACTATATGCTTCTTCGGTGTGTCCTAGTGTTATAGGCAAGACTCGCCCGTCGGATGAGGACGTAAACCGGTCCCGTGTATCTGAGTATGTTCTTCAAGCATAGTACAAAACCACAGGAATCGTTTCGATAGCCTTATGTATCTTTCTCCTCTCTTTGGGCGTCTCGAAATTATAAGCCGTTAAACACCAATCCAGTCAAAAATGAAATCTTTACTATTTTTTTCTGTTTGTTTCTGATATGCAGCCTTGCGTCTAAATGAACACGTGTCTATGTTTTAATGTCACGTATCTATGTTCCATGAAAGAAGTTTAATGTTTATATTACAGGCGTGTGTTCAACCAACAACGTCCCAAGTGTGAGTTCTATCAACAGGATATTACGAAACAGGGCAGCCGAGAGGGCCGCCGAAGAATATACAAAAATAGCTTCACGGTCTCTGCTACACTTCTACCCGAATTTGTGGCCGCTACACTCATCACGTGACTACGCATGCGCTCTGCAAACTCCCGATTCGTCAGTCAGCAGTGAGACCCTAGGTAAACGACCGGAAGTAGATTCACCAATATCAGGTACATTTCTTTCCTTTTTTAACATTGCGGTAATGTTTAAACGTGTTTAGATATTGTTATTTAAACGCCAGGTCACACTAAAGTTTTTCCCATGTTTATATTACAGGCGGAACATTATTCATATATTACAATTTGGAACATATTTCTCATGTTTTGCCTTTTTCGATATCAGACTGTATACTACAATGTTATAATACAGATCCTTGACTTTGGCATAACGATACAGCTAGAGGTTTTGACATGTCGTCAGAAAAAAGATGTTAAACACATTATTGAACATGTTTTATTCATCTGAATGGTTTTATTCTGAAAACTCGACTATGTACGTATTCGATAAACGGCCTCAGCTTGTTAATGTAAACTTAATCTTGAAAGTAAAACCAACACTGTACTCTCTATTTTGTATCCAGTCGATGACGATCATTATGAGTCCCCCAATTCCGAGAAGATGTCTCTACAGTCGTTAACCAAATTGCGAAGAAATCGTACAACATTCACACTGAGCCAGCTCGATATTCTGGAGCGAGAGTTCGAGCGGAGTCACTACCCCGGAGTAAACACAAGAGAAGAACTCGCCAGCAAGACAAGCTTGTCAGAGGCAAGAGTACAGGTAGGTTACCGTGTCTTGTCCAGTCAAAGCAGGTCGCCGTGGCCACGTGGTAGCATTCTTGTCGCGTCACAGAAATTCTGCGATTGAGCTACCACCACGAAACATTGGTATAGAGTGCGTTTGATTTGAACTCGTGTCGCAACACTACAGTCGAGTGTTCTAATCGAACACCGAGAACCGTACGCTCGAGTCGCGAAAGTAGGTTAAGAACATATTCCCCATTTTACGGAGAGTTGCCTAGAACATAACGTCATCAAGATGGAGGGAATGGTGCTGATAAATTCGCGAGCATTGCAAAATTATCGCATTTCTGATATTACATATCACCTTTAAAGATATTTCGTTGGTCTTGTTTATTTAAAATAGTAGTACATATATTATTGATATACGTCGGAGTTAACAATGGACAACTATATCGCGTCAAAAAGAAGTTTCAATGTGGAATATGTATGCTTCGGTCAATATTGTTTCGCCCTGGTGTATCTAATGCTAACTTTGTTTCAGTTTACCCCCTATATAATAAAACAACTTTTTGTAAAGAACCTCGTTCTATAACAGTTAACTCATACATGTAAAAGCATATTTATTTTAAAACATATAGCAATTAGAAAGCTAGCTTCTTAATATAAACCAAACTCCACCATTTTTCCGACACGTGTGTTGCGTTCTACCCGTTTGTTTACAACCAAGTATTTTATCAAATGCGCATGCGTGAAGCTTGTTCGATTTGATTTAAAACTGCCAAATTAAACGCACTCATAGCACACTTCCACTGACCCATCAGTCAGCAAGGGAAGTTAACTGGTTGGGTCATGCACTGGAAACTATCCCCGACAATGTAAAACAATTATAGAACCAGAGAAATATATTTAAAATCTTGCCTGGATTTCGCTTGAATATTTAGATCTTATAGTGAATCCTGGTTTTAACTGAGACGATATGTTTCTATTGATGGAATACAACAATACAATGCAACGGGATTTTAATTCAAATGAAACCTAATTTACTTTCTAGGTTTGGTTTTCGAACAGACGAGCAAAATGGCGGCGCCAACAACGTTTAAACTTTCTTCATACATCCAGATCTATGTTACTACGAATGCCCATAATGCCCATATCGGAAATGGGTGATGTAAGGACCGAGCACTCTGGGAAATCGTCACCAAATACAGAAAGGAGTCCGTCTGCAGTGACGTCATCAGTTAACATAGGAAGTGCGAAATCAGCTTTTGATAAAGTGGACAAATCTCAGTGACCAATGACATTCTAAGTTGATCATTGTTTGCAATATTCATTATTGGTTGCATAATATTTAATTTTACATTTCCTGAGTCTCCCGAATGGTGAGGGGCATTTATTCGGTGGTGGGGGGGCATATAGCGTTAGCAATGTCCGTCTGTCCGAGTGTCCGTCCGTCCCGAAATGGCCCTTTTTAATCAAATTGTATGTTTTCCGCTGATTGTTTTCAGTGAGAGGCATCCGTGTTCCATGGACACATTTATTGTTTTTAAATATTTTCATTTATATTTAAATGATTGTGTATACTTATATTTTATGTGAATGATCATTTTGCAACACATCGTGTCTGGTGGCATTTTTCATACTCTAGTCGACATGTTATTTCAATGTTAGCTTCGCAACACATTTTGTAATGATCATTTTGCAACACGTCGTGTATGCGAGTTAACATTTTGTATGAATGACCACTTTGCAACACGTCGTGTATGCGAGGTAACATTTTGTATCAACACGTCGCGTATGCGAGGTAACATTTTGTATGAATGACCATTTTGCAACACGTCGCGTATGCGATGTAACATTGTGTATGAATGACCACTTTGCAACACGTTGCGTATGCGAGGTAAGATTTTGTATGAATGACCACTTTGCAACACGTCGCGTATTCGAGGTAACATTTTGTATGAATGACCACTTTGCAAAAGAACGTTATTGTGATTGTTTATTTTCTAGTTAATCATTTCAATCAGTCGTGGAATATGAAATACAACTGTAGTATTACTTTTTTATATTTTTTATTATTGTGTTTTGAAATAAACAGGCATCTATTGTTCGGGGCGCTTGTTTCAGCCAAAGGTTTTTCGGCAATAACATGGGCAAT
Source organism: Cyrtodaria siliqua (assembly GCA_037043455.1). Lineage (NCBI taxonomy): Eukaryota > Metazoa > Mollusca > Bivalvia > Adapedonta > Hiatellidae > Cyrtodaria > Cyrtodaria siliqua. The sequence goes on from JAWPHD010011161.1 coordinate 84,036, forward strand.
TTTATAAATACGTACATAAGTTATATGTCATTAGAAATTAATAATATTTTGCTATAAAACTTTCAGTGTCTTATTTACATTTATCCAAACACATTGAAACATTTTTGGATGAAAAAATCAACACAAATATATAATTATATTTTTCAAATTTTTGCTGCAGCAGACTTTTCCACTAAAAATGCCCTTTCAAAAACAATTTTCGCACGGGGAATGTTTTATTTACCACTAAATAATTATGTCTGTTTCAATTATATACATCTTAATTAGGTCCTTGTTGAATTTTTTCTTAAAAGTAAAAAAAAACTTTGGCTGAAACAACGACCCAAACAATAGTCCATTTAATACGATAGGTATGTTTATTTCCTTAAAATAATCAAAGCAAACAGTTTTTGTTTGTTTTAAATTATGTTTCAGTTGGAAATACCAACTGCTGTTGTCATGTTGGAAATACCAACTGCTGTTGTCATGTTGGAAATACCAACTGCTGTTGTCATGTTGCTTAACATGCATGTTACTTTCTATTGTGGTATTTTAAAGATTTTGTTTTCTTTTGCAATAGTATTTTTATAAATGATATACCCCGACCTGGTAAAAAAATATCGAAATGGACCATAATTGATAATTGATTTTAAACAAATGAACAGGCGTCATAATGTTATAATTCATATACCACTGGAAAGATACATATTCATATACCACTGGAAAGATACAAACTCATATACCACTGGAAAGAAACATATTCATATACCACTGGAAACATACATATTCATATACCACTGGAAACATACATATTCATATACCACTGGAAAGATACATATTCATATACCACTGGAAAGAAACATATTCATATACCACTGGAAACATACATATTCATATACCACTGGAAACATACATATTCATATACCACTGGAAACATACATATTCATATACCACTGGAAAGATACATTTGTGGTACTTAACACGCCGAAAGCGTTATTTAACTCGAGAATTAATTGACAGAGAAATGATATATTAAATGATCTAGCAGTCGGTGTTAAAAGCGTCAAATGTTTTAATAATACCTGAGACACACCGTATGCCATACTTTTGAAATGCGTACATTACAGGGTAGAGCATTACGTGGTCCGGGTATTACCTTTCATACCCCATCCAACCCTTCTCCAAGAAGCGAGAACGAAGTCAGCTGGGGTATCAAATAAAACCTTAATTTCGACTTAAAAAGTTTGCATATTGTAAAATTAAAACATTTAATAAGGTAATTTTAAAAGTTTTATCGCACTTTTTCAGTAAAAAACGTTTTTAGACGTGTTTTATTATCGAAATATCCGTTATAAAATCCCGCTAATATAAGCTTTCCCATCGCTTAATGGAATGAAAGCGGGACCACGTAATGGGCTCTTTTAACAACTTACACCAGAACACCGTTTCTAATTTGAACGAAAAATGATAAATGATAGTATCTAAAAAATACCCAAGGGTCCGTGTAAACAGTATGCATTGCATTCGACACAGAGTCTATCCGCTGCTATTATACTTTCTGCACGTTTTTAGTAATACCCATAACGTGATCTATAATTTTGATGTATAAAATGTGTATCAATTCAGCGATTTTTTTGCCGAGTATATATTCGCCTGTTTTGTTATGCATTATTTCTCATTTTCAGCTCTTCTATTTAGTAAACGATATTTGTTCGTTTCGAGATAATGACTAATTGATTTCATCCGTGTCATTTAATCCAACTAGGTATTGACGGTGATCTTTTTATATTTGATTTTGATTTGGGGAACTGGCCAAAAACAATTAAACTGGGGTACACGTGTGTGTGGCGATTGTTCTTTCTGCATTTGCATCTGAAATGTTTGGTTTAAAAATATAAATTAGGTTTGAAAATAGGTCGAAAGGATGAATATTTACAACCAAAGTGTTAACAGGGCTTTTACCACCATTTAAATGATCATTGTTGCGACGAAACGGGAGATTTTTCTCCCTCCAGGCGTGTATGTTTGTTTACCCGGTACCATCTTTTGTTGTTTGAACAGTTTATTATTTCGCATTCATTATTATGCATGAGGAGTATCACGTGACTTTATGTATTGTATGCATCAATATATCTTTGAATTACTTTTTGTGGTCTGTGCATAACATTATACGTTTTGTGCATGACAATGCGGTCTGTGCATGACTTTATGCGGTCTGTTAATGACTTTATGCTGTATGTGCATGACTTTATGCGGTCTTTGCATGACTGTATGCGGGTCTGTATATGACTTTAGGTTTGTTTGTTTGTGTGATGTTTTACGTCATTTTCAACACATTTCAGGTTATATATGACGGTCGATTATTATTTTTTTATGTTTTTTATGCAGTCTGTGCATGACTTAATGTGGTCTGTAT